>PVJI01000973.1:0-209474 GCA_004026765.1 Micronycteris hirsuta
GCTCATAATTCTTGAAATTGTCTGTGATCTCTCCATGTCTCTGTGTCTTTGCATATAGTCTCCTCTGCCTGGCATGCTCTTTATTGTCTAAGTAAGCTTCATGTTCAAATGTTACTCCTGGCTCAAATGTTACTCCTCAAAACAACTTTCCCAGTTTCTGCCACCTGTGTTAGGTCTTCTACTCCAGTGCATACATGTTGATTTTGTTCGTTATTACAGAATACTGTAGTAGACTGTTCACTTATGTTTCTCTCCTATTAAAGTATGAGCTTCTGGCGGGGTGGGGAGGGGAAAAGGTATCTCGATTTTAGCTCTCCCTGATACACAGCACAATGTCTGTTAATTAATAGGTGATCAAAAATATTTGCTAAATTAATGTTGTAGAGTACATTACCCTACTAAGTAGGATATTGTGTTGGGTGACCTTTAATAAGTCTTTAAAATCGAATAGACTGTAGCCTTTGTATATACAATAAGATTAAATACAAAACCAAGTACACTAGGAACTGATTAATACAGAAGTAGCAGATATAAGTGTTGAGGAATAAAATCAGCATATATATAGAGGCCTGATATCAATTAAAAAGTATTCTAATTACCTACGCCAAACATTTTTTAATCCTCCCTCCCTTTGCTTATCTTATTGTCAAAGATCTTAAAATAAGGGTAGTTCCTTTGGTTTTTCCAAATATTACTTCCAAATATTTCTGTAGTGTCACCTGTATTAAAAATTTTGATAATATACTTTTTCAAAAAAAAAAAAGACTGAAGCTATTATTGGCAAAAAAAAAATTCAGCAAACCTAAAGAAACATGGCTTCTATTAGGAGTTATCAATGGAATTACTCCTTCTGTCTCTTTGTTATATGGGGTGATGAGAATGGAAAGCTATTAAAAGAAAACTTGATAGAATATTGTAATTTTTCATCTCCAAAAGTTTTTGTAAATTTTCTTTCTAAGCAGGGACTGGATGAGAGGTGTGTCTGACTCCTATCATTTACTGGATATCATGCATTTAACAAAATCTTTCAAGAGTCTTATAGCAAAACCATCTCTGTATTCCTTGCAACAACCTCAGGTTTTATATCTCTGTGACATATAGGTGTAATCCATAATGGTAATAGATAAATTGGAGCCAGTTGCATGCCCATTCCTCCAATTATGTAAACAGGAAAAATGTGAGAAAGGATTTATCAACCAGGATTCAGCCCTCATTTAGACAATGCCATTCTATTTTCCAAAATACATTTATTGGTGCTACTAATAATGTCATATTTGCAGAGAGTTTTATGCCCCTGTATGATCAGGAGGTAGTGAGAAAGTCCAGGTCGCACCTGCTGAGAGTACAAAGTGAGGAAACTGAGGGCAAACACTGAAGGTCTTGGTCAACGTTGCAGAGAAAGACCTCAAAGAGACCATGGAGCCCAAGTGATATTCTCAGCATTACATATTTTTGATATTAGCGCAGACTCTTGATGGAAATTGATAGATGTACAACTAAAATCATCTTAAATAATAGACAAAACATACTGGCTTAGAAACTAAAAATGCTAGGAAAATTTTCAGCGGCAGTCAGAGCTGGACTTAAGGTTCAAATATTCTCACCAAGATTAAGACACTCTTATTTTTAACAGCTTATTTTTCCTCTGCATTGGCTTCATTGTGGGGGAAGTTCTCTCTAATGTCAACTTTCAACATCCCAGACTTAGATCCTACCAGCTTAACCACCTTAGGAGAGAGTGGGTGCCTCATCACCAGTGGTTCTAGCAAAAGCCCCAGGCCTAACCCTCATTGACTCAAGCAAAGTTAAAAGCCAACTATATAACTCACTACTCTGACACTAACTGACCATCAAGAGTGGGGTTCAAGGAAGGACAAACTCAGGGATTATAACAGGAAAAATATAGAAGGGCCTACTATCAACAGAACAAAAGGATACATGCTAGATAAGAAAAAACAATAAATATCTATTATACGTGAAAGTCCTTTCCCTTCTGATGCCAGAGCACATGTTGCTCTTCACACTGACATTAAATATAATTAAGACTCCATGGCCTTGTGACAATCCAGAAAAATCATAGAAGATACTCTGTTACAATTAGGAAAGGTAAATCCTTCTTATCCAAATAACTGTTGACCCTTTCCAGGTAAAAGCAAGAAAAACTTCAGTGAAGATGCATTTAGGGTAAATAGTCAGTCTGGTAACAGTGCCTTCCACCTGGGAAGAATGCATTAATATCACTAAGGTAAGAAGTAATAAAGAAAATTTAAAATAATGTCAAAAGAAGTAATTTATCATTCAAAGGAGATTTCTCCAAAGAAAAAGAATAGCCCCCTTCAGAACAGACACTGGAATATGTGCCTGAGGCAGAATGAGAGATGATGAGAAAGCAAGGGAAAAACACCGACCCATAACTGGGGTACAGCCTTGTTTCAAGGAACTGCCATGGGCATGGCTGACAACCATGACTAGGATCCAAATATACACAAGATATCAAATTGCTGACTTGTGAGAAGTTAATAATGCCACTCTAACTCAAGCCTTTATTCAAACGAATCATCTATAAAAGTGTATTGTGTCCATATATCAAAAAAAAAAAAAAAACTATGCAAGGTAACATACCCAATTATACATTTCTCACTCTTTAAATTTTCTTCAGACTTTGCCTTCAAACTTTCCGCCAGGCTGTCTTACAAATCCTGCATGACTAATCTCTTATAAATACCGTTTCACAACAACTAGCCACTTCTCAAAAACTTGAAATTGTTCCCTGGTACTAACTGCATTAAATCTAAATCTCCTGTCCTAAATTTTAAAGCCCTTTGAAAATCATACCTGCCTACTAGCAACTCCATTTGCCACACGCCTTAACATGTGCTCTACATTTCATTTTGACCTTTTTATTGTTCAGTTTATACACTCCATGCTTTTTTCTACTTCCAGAACTTTGCTCATGCTGATTGCCCACTGTGGTAGAGAGAATTTTCATGTCTGAATCTCCAGAAGCTGTGAACACACTACCTTACATGGCAAAAGGGACTTTGCAGGAATTTTAAAGTCAAGATACTTTTCTGCATTATCCAGTTCAGCCCAATATAACCACAATGTCTTTATAAAATAGAATCAGTAGGGTCCCAACATGGAAGCAGAAGTTGTAGTGATGCACACAGATTTACTAAAAGGCCCCACACCAAGGATGCAAGCAGTCTCGAGAAGCTGGAAAAGGCAAGGAAATGGAGTTACTCCCGGAAAATCCAGGAGAAATGCAACTTTACCAATACTTTACTCTTATCCCCATATGACTCATTTCAGACTTCTGACCTCCAGAAATGTAAAGTGATAACTTCGTATTATTTTAAAACACTAAATATATGATAATTTGTTGAAATGACAGTCAGAAAGTAATACACCTACCAACACCACCTTCAATTAATAATAATTTTCAACACTATATTCTCTATGAAGCCTTCTCTGACGTTTCCATTTTATGGAAATGTCCTATATCAAAGGTTTAATACAAAATGGTGTTTTGGTTTTTTTTTAGCATGTTGTCTTGAGTAAACTCTAAACATCTTGAGAGAAGGGATCATCAGAGCTAATGCTTCACATTCTGAACTGTAGTTATGTACTAGCTATACAATGCATGCTTGCTGATTTTTCCATATTTGTATTCACTAAGCAAACATTCATTGAAAGCATGATTCATACAAAGTAATCTGCCAATACCCAGGGAACTTAGCAAAAAGTACAACTACATTCCTTGTCCTCTGGAACAATATCTTGTGAATGATAAAAACATATATTCAAAACATAAAGGAAAATCAAGAACAGGTTAAGCAAAATTATAGAGTTAAGAAGAAAAAGTTTTAAGAGTTTAGATATGGAAGAGTTCACTTTGTTGAAGGATTCAAAAATGCTTTCATGGAGGAGGTGGCATGTTGCCCTACTTACCTTTAGCATGTCTACATTTCATGTCATTCCTTCTCTCTCCTTCCCTCACATCGGTTGCCTTCCTCAGGACACTACCTGATATTTTCACGTGGTTTGAGGATTGCCTCGGTGAGATGAGACCATGACAGGGCTAAAACAACCTGTCATTCTGAAACGGCCCTGATCCCTCTTCTCTCTCTTTATTCAGTTTCCTTTGCCACAGCCTGACACCTACATTTGCTTTATAGTTACGACCATTTTCACCAGCACATTCCAGCTTCCATTAGAGAGAACCTTATTCTCTCTCCTTCGTCCCTTCATTGAGTGATGAATGAAAGTTCTAAACACTTATTGCATACTGATTTCTTTATTAAGAAACTGTATGTTAAGGTGTGTCTATTGTGATAAGCTGCCATATCAGTTAACCTAATTTTAAAAATCCATCTATTATTCAACTAGACTGCATGATAATAAAAATTGATATGACTAATTTCAAAGCATTATTAAAACCTTCTTCTTCAACATGTACTGTTTCATATAATAGGGGTTAAGTTGTCAAAAATTTTTGGAAAGAATGGATTAAACAGTTGTAGATTCCTTTACTTAGGGCTTCTAAGAGACTTTCCTACACTAACACGTATGGTGAATCCAAAAGAGGGACATAGGATGCAAAATTTCAAAAACTTACCTTGCCACAAAATCCTACTCTTATGGTTATAGTGTGTTAAGTTTTGTTTGCTTTGGTACACTCACATGAACAATTTTGGAAATAATACTTTGGGAAATACCAATACAGTGGAGAAAAGCTCTGAAATCTATATTTTAGTACTAGCTCTTCCATTAACTAGCTGCATGAGTAAGGCTCTGTGGACTGTTACCATTTCCCCATTTATAATTGAAGATGCAAATTAGATCATCTCGGAGGCTCCTTCCAGCCCCTACATTCTGTGATTCTATTTCCCCTGAATTAATCTAATTGTCCAGTGTTGCAGATTGTGTGCAGACAATAAACAACTAATACTTTCACTTCCTATTACTCTTGACTCTAGAAAAGGCACCTTCCTTTTAAATGTTGGAAATCTTATAATAAATTTTACTTTATATACATATAAGCAGAGACACATATTCATGTAAACATTAGCTACTTGATAAAGGTTCGAAAGATGAATTACAAATGATCTAATTATTGGTCATAAAACTGAAGTAGTCCTCAAAAGATGGCAATATATCAGTCAATTTCTGACTTCACAAATTACTGTGTTAATTGTTTTATTTTTTACATAAAGTCCACTGACATCCATACAGCCCACTTGTTCATATTCACAAAGCTAGGGACTTTGTCTCTTTTTACTTCTTATTAAAATTTTATTACATAAAAAGGAAAAACACTACAAATATCCACTTATCCAACATTCATCTAAAGACATAACATATTGCCAATACAGTTGCAGCCACTTAGGTCTATCCTCCAAACCACATTCTTCTTCTACTCAGAGGCAGTGTATAGTACTTTCAATAGAAAAAAAAAATTCACAAAGAAATAAACAAGAAAAACTATAAATTTAATAAAATTGCAGCCAATTCTACAGAATTGTCCAGAGTAATTTCTAACATACCGATTTTGAACATATTTTGTTTTATAGGTTTGGGAATGTTAATCACCAATAAAGGGTTACATTATCTATTATACAACACGTGGAAGGAAGGAATGACATGAACGTCATCACGGCATGTGAGAAGCGCAGCCATAAGGAGCTCCTTGATAACATCCCCGGCAAGGCCTCTAGCAGGATGAGTCACTTTTCCCCACCGAACCCTTTTGCCAAACAGCCTTATCTCCCTCCCTGCATCTCTCCCTCCCTCCTTTCTTCCTTCTTTCCTTCCTTATCAAGAGAAAATAAAAATGGACTCAGCTCTTCACACTCCGTTTCAATATCTAATGTCTGGAAGTGGGAAGTCAATAGCAGCATCAATGTCATCCAAGTGGCAAAGCACTCACTTGAGGTTATTACATAATTTGTGGACACAATAAAGGGAAGACTCAGTGAGTGGGATGGGATTTCATTGTTCAAAGTGGAATTTTACATGAACCAAGTTACTCAGATGATTGCCAGCTGTGCACTTTCCCTAATAACTCTAGTTTGCAAGATGTTCTTTTAAGAATTAACAAAATCATTTTACAACAAATAGCTTAAAACGGGGTGGGGTGGGGGAGGAAGAGAAACAATTATTTGAATAATCACTAAATTACTGTTTCCCAGCAGCTAGGTTAAGATAAAATGTGTTATAAGATTTAAAATATCTAGTGAAAACAGACACAAAGTATATCCCTGGAACTTCATAAATCTTATCTGCAAAAGAAGCTACCTGGACCTAGAGCAGAGCATGAATGTTCATTCTCAGTCCACGGTTCTGCAATTTCCCGCTGTCATTCCACAGAAAAGTATATATGTCCAAAGTAGCCATATTTTGCCATCGAAATTTACCTCCAAAATAATAAAACTCGTCTCTAGAGAAAAAAAGCATATGCTTCCTAAAACATAAAATAAGAATGTAATTAAATGTTGATTAAAGATGCAATGTTAACATTTTATTCATTCTGACCCACAAACTATAAAACTGACTCATTCTAGAAGTCCCATAATTCTACATTCAATCATTCCAATTCTCATCAGAGAAACATACGAAAACTCAATATTTGAGTGTCATCATTTAGCTAACTGGCAGACTTTTCAATATCTCTGTCATCTTCTCTGTGTACACAGCTTGTGTTTGGATAAAGAAAAATGATATTTGCCTTTCATATTATATATTAAAGGTATCCAGAGAAACTGGATTATGATCGAAGGGAATTAAAGTGATGCTATCTAACTATATAAATTCATTCTATTCTGTGCCTGCAATGGCATCTTTTAGGACCCATAACACTTAGAACAAAGCCGATATCTCAAGTTGGGAACCTGATGATTTGACATTCACCTTTCATTTATCAATTATGCTTCAGTTTCAACTCAGCCAACAAGCAAGGAGACTTCTGGATATATTTGTCTCCATGCGCACAATTTACACAAAGCGTAGCATCAAAATGTATTATATGCAAGTGCATCCATTCATTCATTTACAAGTATTTATTGTGTACCGCCTAGGGAATAAAGATTGTGATAGACAATGAGGATTAAGTTGTGAGTAAAACAACACAACATGGGCTCTGTCTCCATGAACAGGTCACTGTGTCGTGTGTTGAGAAGAGCCGAATGACGCTATGACAGCTGTTCAGGCAATTTTACCAGTCAGAGTTCAAGGAAGTCTTCCATGAACAGTGACGATTAAGTTTAGGTCTAAAAGATCATGAGGAGCTAACCAGGAGAGATTTGAGAGAAGAATGTTTCAGACAGAGAGAACAGCATGTATGGTTGCTCTGAGGTGGGGAAGGGAGAAGAGAGAGAAGGAAAGGAAGTTCGGGAAGAAAGGCCAGGATCAAGCCCCATCCAGTGGCTGGATAGATAAAGATGAGCCTCCAAAGTAAACTTAGAAGGAGCAGACAAGTCTTCAGAGAGAAAAAAAGAAAGTAATGTTACAGAAACCAAGGGGAGAACATGTTTCAAGATGTAGAGAGTATTTAATAAATAAACAGTTAATGTTACTGAACCAAAAAGTATGATGAAAACTGAAAAACATCCATGGAGATGATTAATATTAGTTAAAGTTGAATTACTAGGTTCTAAAATATATAACCTTATTTAAAACAAATAAAGAAGTTTCATTCCAGATTATCTTGTTTTAGCCCTTGATTAGTGATCAGTTTATTTCTTACCAAATAAGAGTTTAAATTTAAATGATATCACTTGAGGTGTTAACTAAAAATTCAGTCTTTTCAAAAGAGGTGGCTCAACTCCTGGCCCAGTCAGGACTCAATAGTTATCTTTCTCCTTCGCTATTTTTAAGACAAAGATGTCTTCAGGAAGTTTATTTCCACAGATAATAGACTAAAAAACACTTTGTGTGACCTGGAAGGACCAAGGAGAAGAAACAGTAGACTGTGTCCTCCAGAGCAACACACGGCATTGGCGCAAACACCATGACTGGAGGCAGTTGTTGAAAGCGTTTGCTTCATTTTATGTTTGTGGTAACATTTACCTGGGTACTGCTTTTACAAAATAATATTGCAGAAAAACAAAGATAATTGAATTCTTATTATTTTGTACAGTGAATATATCAAAAAGCAATTAATATATAGATAAGGTTTGTGCACTGCAGTTGGAAGGAAGCGATGGGTGAATTTATCTATCATACTCATGTTAACTGAGCAACGCCGAAAGAAAATAGTCACACCTCATGGGAAAATGGGAAACTCTGATTCGGCCAAGATTTCACTGCTCAGGTGAGAGGAAAAACTAGAATTTTAAACGCTAAAATTTTTTTTAATTTATATATTTATTTTTCCATTACCATTTAGTCCCCTTATACCCTCCTCCCCCCACAATCATCACACTGTTGTCCATGTCCACGAGTCCTTTTTTCCTTTTTGCTCAGTCCCTCCAGCCCCCACCCTCCCTCCTCCCTTAGCTGTCATCCTGCTCTCTGTCTATGAGTCTGTGTCTGTTTTGCTTGTTAGTTCAGTTTGTTCATTAGATTCCACATATGAGTGAATCGTATGGTATTTGTCTTTCTTTGACTGGCTTATTTCACTTCGCATAATGTTCTCCAGGTCCATCATTACTGTCGCAAAGGCTAAAACTTCCTTCTTTTTTATGGCTGCATAGAATTCCATTATGTAAATGTCCCATAGTTGTTTTATGCACTCATCTACTGATGGACACTTGTGCTGCTTCCATATCTTGGCAATTGTAAATAATGCTGCAGTGAACATAAGGGTGCTTATGTTCTTTCTAATTAGTGTTTTGGGTTCCTTCAGATATATTTCCAGAAGTGGGGTCGCTGGGTCAAAAGGAAGATCCTTTTTTTAATTTTTTGAGGTATCTCCATACTGCTTTCCACAGTGGCTTTACCAGTCTGCACGCCCAGCAACAGTGCAAAAGAGTTCCCCTTTCTCCACATCCTTGCCAACACTTGTCATTTGTTGATTTATTGATGATAGCCATTCTGACAGGTATGAGATGGTATCTCATTATGGTTTTAATTTGCATTTCTCTGATGATTAATGACGTTGAGTGTCTTTTCATATGTCTATTGGTCATGTGTATGTCCTCTTTGGAGAAGTGTTATTCAGGTCCTTTGCTCATTTTTTAATTGGGTTGTTTGGTTTTTTGGTGTTAACCCACACCTTTAAAAGTCAATATTCAACAGAGGAAGCAAGCACATACAATGGGTTAAAGACAGTTTATTTAATAAACAGTACTGGGAAAATTGGACAGATACATGCAAAGAAATGAAACTAGACCACCTACATATACCACACAGAAGAATAAATTCAAAATGGATTAAGGGCTTAAGTGTTATACTCAAAACCATTAAAATCATAGAAGAAAATATAGGCAGTAAAATCTTGGACACTGTTCGTCACAATATTTTATCAGATATATCTCCCCACACAAAGGGGAAAAAAAGAAAAAAATGAACAAATGGGACTACATCAAACTAAAAAGTTTTCGCACAGCAAAGGAAAACATTAACAAAATAAAAAGACAACCCGCAGAATGGGAGAACATATTCACCAATACATCTGATAAGCAGTTAATATCTAAATTTTCTGATGAAAGGACTGTCATGTCCACTAGCATATTCCTTCACACTATAGTATCAATTATTTTCTAATTAGCTTTTGTTCTCAAAAATCCTTGCCATTATTCCCTTCTATTAAATGCCTTATAATATGGGTCAATAAACACTAATCCCAGTGTCAACTTCAAACCACATAATTCCATTTTTGCAGTAATAAAATGGGGATAGTACCTTCATCCTATTTACTGTATAAATGCTACGAAGATTATACAAGGTGGAGATGGGAGGTTTAAGTGTACTTTGTAAAATAATCTAAGGCTCTATGTATGTGCTACTTATTACTATCTTTACATGTAGTATACACTAAGCCAACTACATAAATACAATCATTTTGAAAAATTCTCACTTATAAACGTTATGTTGCTTACAAATGAGTGCTGATTGTATGTTTCAAATGAAAGAACTTCTAAGAACAGGCCTACTTGATGCACACACATGCTCATATACTCTCAGTATAATTGCTCAGGAGGGGACTGACTGCGTGCACGTGGCGAGCACTGCTAGTTCTCATGCGGTACTCCTTCCTGATGAGACAGCCATCTTTGTTAACGGGGTGTACTGCCGTCCAGAACAGGTAGTATCTTATAGCCTCTCTGTAGTCAAGTGAGGCTCTCAGGCTAAATTCTGGTCAATGGGATGTAATTTGAAATATCATGAAAAATGTGTCCCCAGAGTAAAAGGGTTCTTGAAGTAAGGAGGATCTGATTTTTCCCTCCCTCTCCCTTCCTGTTAGCTGGAATGTGTCTCTGCTGCTGGAACTCCAGCAGAGGTCCTGGGCCAGGAAGAAGTGCCCAGATGATGAGGGAGGTGGAGCAAAAGGATAAAAGGCATCTGGGTCCCTTGCACAAAAATACCAACTCTAGACTGCCTGCACATGTTTTCACATGCAAGAGAAATAATAATGAAAAATAAATAAAAATTCATAAAACTTTTGTAATTTCGAGTCTTCAGTTACAAACTCCATCCTATCTATGTACTATAGACTATATCCTATATACTATGCATGCTTATGTTTCTATATTTACATATACAACTATTTGTAAATACTAGCATGAATATGCACAAATATTTATACACATATGTACACATTTTTTAACACACTTAATCTGATATAAAACAAAAACAAGACTGTGACTATTCAATTGCCTAGAACAGACATGCAAACCTGAAATACCCACAAAAGTTCTATATAGTATTACTCTTTCCGTTATAATCTCTACAATACCAATTAAAAGCCTTACTATACACGTGATCTCATTCATAACCCAACTGAAAATCCTTCAATCGCTCTCCATTTCTATTAAAATAAAGTCCAAACAACATAGCAAGGCGTGCAGGTCCTTCCTAAGGAAGCTCCTTCAGTTCTCTCTCACATGCATCCTGTCCTCCAGCTTCACCTTGCCTCTTGGTCTTTGCAGAGACAGATGTCTTTCTCTTCTGCTTGGAATGCCTCACCCCAGGCCCTAAAATCTACCTTGCTGATGGCTAACTATACTTCAAAATTTAGCTCAAATCTTATCTCCTCTGGGGGTTTTTCATGACACTCTTCCATACGCATTGCCCTGTTGTCCTTGTGGGGTTACTTTGTCTGTGCTCCCTTTGGACTTCATGCATGCATTTATTCTTTCAACAAGGATTGAGGCACCTACTGAGCAGTAGGCACTACCTAGCTCTATTATAACCTTCGAGTATATTAAAATTGATTTTTAGTCTTATACACAGTCCTAGAGAAGAATCATAAATAGCATGTTTTCCATTTTCTTTCACTCTCAGTGCCCTGTACAAATGCTCAGTAATGGATTAATTAATTACTGGGAGTCTGCTCTGCTCACTGTTCAACTTGATGACCCATCCAGCACCCTGTTGTCACAGTCCCTTGACTTCATTTATTTCATTGTCCTCTTCTCTTCATTTACACAGCCTCAGTTTAAACAGTAGCATCTGGAAGCAAAGATATCTTAAATATCAAAATCTGAAAGCTCTTATTCATAAAACTTTTCCCAGTGTCTCTTGGCCACTAAACCTACACTGAAGCATACAGTCCCTTGACTTCATGCTTTTCTAGAGAACCACATCCCCACCTTCTTCACCTCCTTTCATACCCAGCTTGGACCTCATACCAATCATTTCAGTTACTCTCACTTACACTGTTAATTTCCTCATTTCTCTCATTCTTTTTTTAAACATCTATTTTTTTAAAGATTTCATATATTTATTTTTAGAGAAAGAGAGGAAGAGGGAACGAGAAAGAGAAACATCAATGTGTGGTTGTCTCTCACACACCCCCTACTGGGGACCTGGCCTGCAACCCAGGCATGTGCCCTGACTGGGAATCAAACCAGCGACCCTTTGGTTTGCAGTCTGGCACTCAATCCACTGAGCCACAGAAGCCAGAGCTCATTCTTATGTTATGTCACATGTATCCAAGCATCCCTCCTGGTTCAAATCAATTATTTGCCACAATAGTGGGTGCTACTGCAAAAAGAAAAGGTAGCCTGTGACAGAGATGAGGGCATTTTGGTTTAGCAGTGTATGTCAAAAACTTAGATCATTTCTCCTCTCTTAAGATATTCTAAGATATTAACAGTGAATAAAAGCCATAGAATTAGGTCTCTCAGGTTAAACGTAATTCCAACCTTATATTCGCTTATTCCACTAGAGATTGTCAACTGCTGCAATTTACATCATATTCTTTGGCCAGTAGAGCCAGAGTCCTACCGACTTCCTTATCAGCCTCTGAAGGTTATTACCACTAGTGACTCTGGATAAGTCACTTCAAAGATGCCTGAGACAGTCTCTTAATGAAGTGAAAAATAATAAATGTTTTAGGGTAAGTTATCTGAAAAAGTATTTTAAAGATGCCAAAAACTAAAATTGATACCGAATAAGCAACCTATTTTTATTTCACAGGCTTTGAAGGGGAAATTGATCATTACATGCTGATTGTGAAAAGCTGGGAAAGTAGAAAAATTATTTTCATTCCCCTTGTCTTTTGTTTTCCTTTAAGATCTGTACTCATAGCAAACAGGTGTTTGTACCACAATAAATATAATGATTTAGTAAATACCTAATTTATTTCTGGTTTCTGGGTGGCATACTTAACAACAATTGTTTGCTTCTCCCATAAGAATAGTTAGGGAAGTTCATTTTCTTGTTGCTATATTCTCTTTCATCCCTGGAAAACCAATTGACTTCCTTTCCAATTTGACATCTTGATATATCCTTGCACTTTAATCCATTCCCTATGTTAAAACGACCAATTCTTTTAAGATTTATTGAGGACAGGAAGATCAGGGTGAGCTATTTGTAGTACAAAATGCCTACTCAAGACAGGAAAAGCTGTCTTCAAAGGTTCAACTTATCAGACTACATTTTAATCCAGCATTCTTTATTTAAAAAAAACAAAAACTCCAAACTCTCCATCAGATAAAAAGAAGTTATTTGCAATGCACTCTATCTGTCCTTCAGATAATATACATAAATTAAATGAAAACTGGGTCCCATAAATGTCTCTTCATTGCCATACTTCTGGGTTTGCATTTTCTCTCCCTTATTCTTGTTGATAGTATAAGGTCATTTAACAATATTCCCAGAATAGAAAGTTCTTTTAACTGCGCATTCTCAGAAGATAATTACATTATACATTTCATGGAAGGTCAGACATCATGTTTTTAGTATCTTTATTTCTTGTTTTCTCTGGGATGAACTCCCTTGTGTTTAAAAAGACCCAAAAAGAACTTAAAGAGGAAAAATCAATCAGACAGTCAAATGACAGAAAATAAATGACATGTTCATGTGACCAATTCTCACCAACTTCTGAAGAGGTACAGAATCTTGGCTTCCTAATTTCAGACCTACCTAAATCCAACCAACCCATTAAGCAAGCTCCAACCTCTCATGTCTTGGGCATTTCAGGATCTATTTCTACTGTCTCACAGCACACTTCTGCAGTAGGAAAAATACAGTGCTAACATGTTTAATACAAGAACTCTGAAACCTAAACACATTGAAAAGCAAAGATAAAGGATACAATTTTATTTTATTCAAGTACTAAATAGTTTTCTTTTAAAATTTCAAAATCTCCTGATATGCCTGCTTCACTTCCTATTGTCCAATGAAATGCCAGCTATTTCACAGTTCTGTCAATGCCGTCTCGCACATGCAGTTTTACATATTTTCTGAGAAATATCGAAAGTAACAAAAGCCTGTATTACAACTACAGCTTCTTCAGTGTGACAAAGCATATTAATTTCTGGCATTATGCAGTTTATTGTCTTCAGAGGGTTCCTTAATAAGAATGTTTAAATTTGAAATACAAAAGCAGTTACCAAAAAATACAAGCTGGCAGGAACTTTCAAACTAAGAGTTCATCTTACATAAATAAAAAATCTTTTAACCTCTCAGACCTTCACTGCTAAAATGATGCATTTCAAGTTACATGCCAACATTGTTTACATTATATAGTTTTAAAATTATCACCTAGTTCAAAATCATCTCCAGGCTGACTCTCCTAATTTTAATCATCCCAATTAAGTAATAATAAGTTGTCAACTGATATTCACGTGATTTAATGTTGACAACATTAAATCTAATATTTTTATTCTGTTTTGAAGGACAAAATCTCTGAACTTATTATCTATGTCTAATAAATCTATTCCATTAAAAACCCAACTCTCCATTCAATTTCACTAGTCTTAAATACATTTGTGGCTGCATAACCAGCAACCTGTCCTAGCTAAATCCAGTAATTTCTCCTTTACTATGCTTCTCAATCTTACTAATAATAAGAAGAGGACACCTGTAACACAATCCTTCTTGTTCTGCTGATACTCTTCAAAATGCTTGTTTTGGCTTTGGTTAATTCCTTTTCACTCCTCAACCAAAGTGTACAGTCTTTATTACATTACTGCCCCTATTCACGCTTCAACAAGTTCAAGATTCTCATTTCCTCTATGGGTGATCTTAAGCTCCACATTTCAGCATTGTATTTCTTGTTAGCCATGAAATGGCACCATTTAGATATTATACTATGTAAACATTTTTTACATAAAATATTATCCAGTTAAGTCACCAGCGACACCACCTAACAGGTAACTGCTGTTTTTACAGCTCTGTGTGCTGCATAAACACTATACAAAACACCATTTGAAAAACATTAGACCTCTGAACAAGATGGTTGCACTTAATCTCAGAGAAACCACTCAAGTTCCATTATACAGTATGTTAGACAAAATATAGCAAGAAAACGTTATAATGTCATTACCTATTAAATAACATGTGGGTGGTTCCCAGGCTTGGGCAGTTACAAATAAAGCTACCAGAAACATTCCTGTGAAAATATTTTTATGAAAATCACACTTACTTCCCTAGGGTACATTCACAGTAATAAAAGTGTTAGGTCATATGGTAAAAGTATGTTTAACATCATTAGCAATTGCCAAACAGTTTTGGAAAGTGGTTGTACTAATTCCATTTTCACTAGCAATGTATGAGAGTTCTATTTGCTCCTCAGCCCTGCCGACATTCAGTGTTGCCAGTCTTTCTATTATGATATGTGACTGTGGTTTTAATTCACATTTAATTTACATTTCCTTGATGACCACTGTAGTATTCTTTCCTGAACTTTTTAGGCATTTACAAAAATGAACAAGACATATGCCCATATTTTAATTGTTATCTTTTTATTGAGACATGGGAATTTTTTATATGTTCTAAACATGTGTCCTTTGTCAGATGTATCTATGCCCAGCCTATGAATGGCCTTTTCATTTTCTTTTAATAAGTTTGAAATTCAATGTAATCCAACTTAATTGTTTGGTTATTGTTAGTGTGTATTATGCCCAGTTTAAGAAATTTTTGTCTTCCCTAAGATCATAAATATATTTCATGGTTCATTCTAGAATTTTTATAATTTTAGATTTTGCATTTGTTTACCATCTACCTTGAATTAACGTTTCTGTACAGATGAGATAGGTGCCGCAGTTCTTTTTCTCCCATACAAATATGCAGTTACTACATCATTTTATTTAAAGTTCTTCCACTCCTTATTGAATTTCTTTGATGCCTTTGCCAAAACTCAAATATTTCCGAACTCACAGTTTTGTTGCACTGATCTCTTTATCTCTGTTATCTATTATAATGCCAATATCACAGTGTGTTAATTACTGCCACTTTACAACAAACCTTAAATCTGGCGTATTCTCCAACATTATTTTCTTTCTTCAAAATTATTTTGGCTATTCTAGACATTTTGAATTTTCATGTAAATTTTAGAATCATCCTTAGTTTATTCGGGAATTGTGTAAGTTGCTGATCTAGTTTCATTTTTTTTTTTTTTTGCATATACCTCTCCAGATCTCTCAGCATCATTTATTAAAGAGGCTATTTTCACTCCATTTTATGTTCCTGCCCCATTTATCAAATACAATTGACCATAGAAACATGGGTTTATTTCTGGGCTCTCTAGTCCATTGATCCTTGTGTCTGTTCTTATGCCAGTATTAGACTATTTTGATTACGGTGGCCTTGCGATATAGTTTGATGTCGGCTATAGTGATCCCTCCTGCTTTGTTCCTCGTTCTCAAAATTGCTAAAGCTATTCAGGGTCATTTATGGTTCTATATAAATTTTTGAAATATCTTTTCTATACCTCTGAAATATGTTATTGATAAAGATTGCACTGAATCTATGGATTGCTTTGGGTAGTACGAACATTTTAATGATGTTAATTCTCCCAATCCATGAACACAGATGGATAAAAGACTTAAATATAAGCCATGATACAATAAAAGTCCTAGAGGAGAGCATAGGCAGTAAAATCTCAGATATCCCATGCAGCAATATCTTCACTGATACATCTCCTAGGGCAAGGGACATAAAGGAAAGAACAAACAAATGGGACTACATCAAACTAAAAAGCTTCTGCACGGCTAAAGAAAACATCACTAAAATAAAAAGGAGCCAACCATATGAGAAAACATATTTGCTGATGATACGTCGGACAAGGGTTTGATCTCCAAAATATATAAATACCTCATACAACTCAACACCAGGAAGACAAACAACCCTAGCAAAAAAAGGGCTAAGGACCTGAGCAGACACTTCTCCAAAGAGGACACACAGAGGGCCCATAGACACATGAAAGAATGCTCAGCGTCACTAGCCATCAGAGAGATGCAAATTAAGACCATAGTAAGATACCACTTCACACCAGTCAGAATGGCCATCATTAACAAATCAACAAACAACAAGTGCTGGTGAGGATGTGGAGAAAAGGGAATCCTACTACCCTGTTGGTGGGAATGCAGGCTGGTGTGGCCACTGTGGAAAACAGTATGGAATTTCCTCAGAAAACTAAAAACAGAACTGCCTTTTGACCTGCCAATTCCACTGCTGGGAAAATACCCTAAGAATCGTAAAACATCAATTCAAAAGAACCTATGCACCTCAATGTGCATAGCAGCACAATTTACAATAGCCAAGTGCTGGAAACAGCCTAAGTGCCAATCAGTAAATGAGTGGGTCAAAAAACTGTGGTAAATTTACACAATGGAATACTATGCAGTAGAAAGAAAGAAGGAAACCCTACCCTTTGCAACAGCATGGATGGAACTGGAGAGCATTATGCTAAGTGAAATATGCCAGATGGCGAAAGACAAATACTGTATGATCTCACCTCTAAGAGGAACCTAATGAACAAACAGAAGTGCAAA
The DNA here is from genome assembly GCA_004026765.1 of Micronycteris hirsuta. Taxonomy (NCBI): domain Eukaryota; kingdom Metazoa; phylum Chordata; class Mammalia; order Chiroptera; family Phyllostomidae; genus Micronycteris; species Micronycteris hirsuta. Next base: position 17,385 of record PVJI01000973.1, read on the forward strand.
ATAGAACCAGAGACATGGAAATAAGGAACAAAGTGACAGTGAACAGAGGGGACTGGGGAGAGGACTAACAGGGGAAAGAAGAGGAAAGGGTCTAGTCAATGAACATATATAAAGGACCCATGGTAATGGACAACAGGGTGGGGACTGACTGAGGGAGTGGCGGGGGCAGGGGGCTGAAGCAGGGGAGGGCAATGGGGGGAAAATTGGGACAACTGCAATTGAACAACAGTAAAAATAATTGATTGATTGATTAAAATTTAAATTTAAAAAAAAGTTTTTAGAATCACCCACTTCTACAAAAAAAGTAGCTGGACTTTTCTGGGATGCATTGAGCCTTAAGATCAATGTGCAGAGTTTGGTATCTCAATAATAGTTTTATATGCATTAACATGTTATATTTTACCATTATATAGGTCCTCCTTAATTTCTCTTAGCAAAATTTTGTAGTTTTAAATATAGAGGACTTAAAAATCTCATTCTTATTAAATGTTTTCCTAAGTATTTGTATCCTAGGATATCCTTGATGCCTGGGATCCTAGATATTATTTGACGCTATTAAAAATGGTGAGTTTTTTTAATTTGGGGTTTTTTTTCATTATCCAATGGCTTGCTGGTAGTACATAGACTTGTCCATGATAACACAATAAATGATAACTACAAATTTAGGTATATTTCTCCATGACTAATGCTAGCTCTCATTTTCAAAACTCTCCCATATTCTGGGCTAGTAATACATTTGCAGTCATCATCACAGCCAAATTATCATGAAACTGCTATAATCATTTCTTACTCTCAAGATTACCAAATAAACACTGAAATTAGAGAAAAATTGTTATTTTTCTTTTTAATTGATATGAGTTTGCTTTCCAAAGGATACTCACATCAAATGCTTCTTTCAGAAAATATCAGGAAAACATTAAAGGGGCACTTCAAGGTGATTTGTTCTTTTTGACATTTCAAGTATATAAAGCTAAGCAGATAAATAATCTTTAAAGATAATTCCCAAAGTTCTCTGTAGCTCCAGAAAACTAGCATCACATATATCTGAGGGATTAAAACCTATAGAGATCCAGTCAAATGAGGACCTTACCCTTTTGTGAGTTTACCTCCCAAAGCTCTACCAAGTTCTCACACTGTATATCAGAGAAAAATCCGTGGGTGCTTCCAGTGAGGAAGAGGAAAGGAACCATTTTGAAACACACCAGAACATTCTGATCTTAACGAAGCCTGCCCACAGGAGAAATATTTTACCTGACTCTAACCAGCTGAAGTTTTATCTGAGTCTAACTGGCTTGGAAGAGGGAAATATGGAACTCGAGATCACCTTAGCCACCCCATTCCACGTCAGGTGGGAGTGGGGACAGAAACGGAGACTTAGGAAGTTCACGGCCCAGAAGCACAGGCTCACTAAAAGACCTAACATAGGAATATAGAGTACTTTCTCTGCTCTCCACCTTACCACCACATTACTAAAGGCCTGTCTCTTTACCCAGTACATGATGTCTGGCTATAAACAAAAAATTACAAGGCATATTAAAAGGCAAAAGACACAATTTGAAGATACAAAGCAGGCCTCAAAACCAGACTCAGATACAATACGGATTTTGGAATCATCAGACCAGGAATTTGAGGCAACTAAAATTAATATGTTAGGGGCTCTAATGAATAAAGTAGATATCAATGTAAGCAGAAAGATGGAATTTGAAGACAAGAACTGAAAAGGAATGCTACATCAACCACACTGAGATAAATAAAGAATGCCTTTGATGGGCTTATTCATAGACTAGACAAAGCTGAGGAAAGAATCTCTGAGCTTAATAACATCTCAAAAGAAACTTCCAATAATAAAAAAGCCAAGAGGAAAAAAAAGAAAAAAAAAATAACCAGAATGTATTATCCAAGAACTGAGGGACAGCTACAAAAGGTGTAACTTACATGAAATAAGAATGCCAGAAGAAAAAGGAAAGAAATATTTGAACAATAATGACTAAAGATTTATACCAAACCACAGATCCAGGAAGGTCAGGGAACACAAAGCAGACTAAACTCAAAAACAAAAAACAAAAAAACTACACCAAGTTATATCATATTCAACTAAAGAAAATCTGAAAGAAGCCAAAGGGGTGAAATATTACCTATAAAGGAAGCAAAGATAAGAATTAGATCTGACTTCTCTCAAAAGTCATGCAAAAAAAGAAGAAAGTGGAGTAAAATACTTAAAGTGTTGCAGGAAAAAAAATACCAACTAACGTAGGATTCTTTGCCCTGTGAAATTATCCTTCAAAAGCGAAGGAGAAACACAGACTTTCTCAGATGAGCAAAATTGGGGGGAATTTGATGCCTGTAGACCTGCCTTGCAAGAAATTTTAAAAGAAATTCTTTAGAGAGAAGGCAAATAATATAGATCAGAAAGTTGGTCTACAAAAATAAAGGAAGAAGAGTGGAGAAAGAATAAGTGGAGATTAAAATAAAAATTTTAAGTTTCTTGTCTTGGTTGATCTACAAGATAACAAATTATTCAAAACAATAATAGCAACAACTAGTCACATTGCATGTGCTTATGCATAGGTGAGAGAAGTAACAGCAGTGACATAAGGGATGAAGGGAGGGATTAGCAATAAGTGATGACAGATAATCAGCCTACACAGCGAAAATCTGACTCGTACAAAATGCGTTTTTTGAAAAGATCATTAAACTTTACTGCATTTCCAGAAATACTTTAAATGACACAATATAATTTGGAAGAATATATTGTAAATATAAAAGTGAAAATATCCTGCATGTGGACAATTTTGTAGCAGCCCAAAGCATGCTGTTTCCATGGAGTGATAAATAGAACAAGTGTGGGTGAATTTCATGTATTGTAAATTAATTCAGACATAATTAAAGTACTTGGGCTTTGTCTACATATTGCCAAAATAAAAGTTACAGAGAGAAAATTCAAGCAACCAGTTTTTTCATCTGTCCTATGTTTAAAATCATATTCCCTCCCTATAGAACTGAAATAAAATATTTGTAGCCATTTCCTTAAATGCAGAATAACTATGAATAAGTATTTCCAGGATAATGTTTTGATAATCTGATGGGCCTTAAAAAGTAATAAAGAGTAAAAAATAACCATGTACCACATTTTGCATGGTAGTCATTCAGGAGTTGGATGAAACCCCTGAAACACATCTGTATGTCCTCAATTAAGGACAAATGACATATGTACTCAATATATGGAATCTGGTAACAAAAAAAGCAAACATAATTATTAATCTGTTAACTATAATTTTGTGGCTCAATTTAGCAAAGAAACTAAGAATAAAATATTTATACTCGAATAAACATATAATCTCCATAGTAAGTCAGAAGAAGACTCTTTTGTGTTGCTAAGAATATACTACTCCTTTTTTGGAGTAATTTCTGAAAAAAATTATATATATATCTCTAGTTTTTCTGTATTCTCTCACAACTTACCTATATAAGTGCTAATACATTTTAAGAAAATGTATAAAACAATAAAAATAAATCATTGGTTATTCTTACCTTTAATCCAAACACTGCGCAAGTAATATTTTTTCAAAAAAACTGTTGTAATTCTTCTAAAGGAAAAATACTGGGAATTTTAGCATTAAAAAGAATAAATATTTCCAGGGCTATGGGATTTAGGAATTCTCAAACAGGAGAGTTGCACTTTCAAGATCAAACAAAAGGAACAGTTAAAAATAAAGAGCATGGCCTTTCTTATCCTTGAAAATCTTAGATCTAGAACTTTCATACTTTAAAACATGGTCCTCGGACCTCCAAGAGTTTTAGAAATCATACCAGGAAATCCACAAGGTGAAAACTGTTTTCAAAATAATCCAAGGTTTTTTTTGGCATTTGCGTTGACACTTTCACAGATAGCACACAACTGTAACAGCGAATAAAGTGCTGGTGTCCTGGGCACCGCCCGCAAACGTACCAGGTGCCCAGGAGCGCTCGGTTCCCACTATAGCCATGAAAGCAGCCGCAGGTCTCAGCAGGCAGCTTGGTCCTGCACATATAGTTCACATACGAAAACTCTGACCCTACTTCAAACTTTCGTCCAAGGACTTACTCTGCAGTCAAACTCTGATTTCTTTCTTTAAGTCTAAATTCCTAGGGATAAAAAATACATCTGTAAAATATTAAGTAGATACAACCAAGGTCCCAAACATGGGAGAGTACTAAATAAATATTATTTGACAATTTTTACATCCATTGAATTATAAGAATATTTTCATTACCAATTTCTGATTCATTTCACAACCAGAGTCAGTTTCATTCTATTCATTCTTTAGTGCTGTCTGGCCATATCAAATGTTCTCACTTCAAAGGCACTGCTTCCCTGTCTTGATTCAATCTAACCTTGATCCTAAGTGAACCGTATCTAAAGAAACAATGATATGGAATACCTTTCTATTACACTTCAGCTTCCCATTACCTATTACAGCATTACACCGCACCAAAACATAACAACAAGGTCACCAGTGACCTTATAGAATTTCCCTTGGAAGCCAGTAATTTTCTGTTTACCACCCCAAATAAATATTTGCTTCTCCATCTTTCTTACAATCAATTTGAACTTAATCACAACCAAACTTCCTTTTCAGACAAAATCATGAATCTTCGGTCAGGGTTCATTTTAAGACATCATAATTCTCAGGCTCTGGAGGAATCTGAAGCTAACCACCCAAAGGCAAGCCAGGTTTTCATGACTTTGTTACCTACTTTTAATTTTTTCTTATTATTTTTTGTCATAACAAAGTAGTCATTTTTCACATCCCTGGCAATCACCATACTGTTCTCCATGTCCATGAGTTTCTTTTTTTTCTTTTTTTGCTAGTTTGAAATTGCTAAATACCATTCAAATGAATATTCATGATTTTTTAAAATCCTCATCCAAGAGTATGTTTATTGATTTTGAGGGAGAGAGAAATATCAATCGGTTGTCTCTGCCCTGACTGGGGATTGAACCCACAACCTTTTGGTACATGGGACCATGCTCTAACCAACAAAGCCACCTCACCAGGGCTCCTGGGTTTTTTTTATTAAGATTTATTTTTAGAGCAGTTTTAGCTTCACAGAAAAATTGATTGAAAGGTACAGATACTTCCTATATACTCCATATCCCCACATATGCACAGCCTCTCCCTTCTTAACATTCCCCACCCAGGTAGTACATTTGTTACAACTGATGAAACTACACTGGCATATCATAATTATCTAAGTTCATAGTTTACGTTACTGTTAACCTTTGCTGTTGTACATTCCGTAAGTCTCGACATGTACCTATCTTTCATACAGAGTAGTTCCACTGCCCTAAAAATCATCTGCATTCCACCTACTCTTCCCTCCCATATCCCTAACCCAGGCAACCACTGATCTTTTTACTGTCTCTATCATTTTGCCTTTTCCAGTATATCATATACAGTGGGACCTCGGTACTCATCATTAATTCATTCCGGAACTCACGATGACTGCCAAAACCAACAGGTTGTGAACAATGAAGCATTTTCTCTTGCAGGACATCATCGTGACTCACACAGGTTCTAGCAAGTGTCACGAGTCCCGAGCAAGCACCAACTGCTAAAACAATTTTTCTTTCAAAATGCAACAAGTACAGGGTTTCATGAGTTCTGAAGCCAACGAGGACCAAGGTATGACTGTAGTTTGCATCATATAGTATTGATACCAATAGCCTGGCTGGACTGGGGGTAACTGGCAGAGAGTAGGGAACAGGAAGGGCTACCTGAGGAATTCACAAATCACGAGGCAATGGCAAGACCAGAGTGTCCAGGTAACCAAGCTGGCACCTTGCTCATGCTCCATTCCCAGTGCAGAATGTCCTGTTCCTATCACAGATCCCCTGACCCCTGGGCAAGATGGCAACAGGAGGAAGTTCTGCACTTAGCACGCGTAAGGCTAGAAAATATTGGATAGAGGGGAAAACCCTCTTACCTAGTCCCAGTACTTGATGGGGGGAGGTGAGACCAAGAGAAGGCAGACACATGCACCAGAGAGGTCAGAATGGCGGCAAGGGAAGGAAGGGGCATGCTCTTCTAACCATCTCATAAACATACTGGCTGGTGCATTCGTGGGACCTTCTGACCCTGGAAGGTGCATGGCTGATGATGCACATTCAGAGGAGGCCTGACAGTGGCAGGGAGAAAAGTTGAGCTTTCTGGATGACCACTCAGCAGCTACCTGCAGTCCCAAAGGACAGTACTTTATGGGAAAGGAATTCTGGATGCTGCCTTTGGTTTTGGTCTGGCTAAGGGTGGCTGGGTTGAGACAAGAGTCTGACATTTTCCCAGATTAGGTAGCATTTGAATAAAAACCTCTTTCCTTTCTCACCAGCCTCTGCCTCTAGAATTTGCCGGCTGGTGGTGGCAGACAGTCAAACCCTCAGTTTGGTTCAGTAACAGCAGGTAGCCGTTTCACAGTGGATTCTTTCACTTAATGTGCCGTTAAGATTCCTCCATGTCTTGTCATGGCTAGGTAGCTCATTTCTCTTTATCACTGAATAATATACCATTGTCTGGATGTTCCAGTTCATTTATCTATTCGCCTACAGAAGGGTATCTTGGTTGCTTCCAAAATGTGGCGCTTAAAAATAAAGCTGTTTTGTATGGATGTAAGTTTTCAAATCCTTTGAGTAAATAAATACCAAGGAGCCTGATTGCTGGATCAGCCATATAGCAAGGTTTAATTTAATTTTGTAAGCAACAACCCAACTGACTTCCAAAAAGGCTATACCATTTTGCATTCCTACCAACAATGAGTGAGACTAGGATTCTCTCAAATAAAAACCCTGAAAACCTACTGCCATAAGTAGCAAAGGAGACAAGGAAATTGCTAAGGAGAGGAAGGTACTGGAAAATGACAAAAGGTTTTGTGTGAAGGATACCACCTGTCTTCTCATTTACCATCAACTGTAGCATGGTCACAACAGAGTAAGAATGTCTACAATCATTTACAAGCCTTCTTATAAGAATACTCACAAATAATACCCCATAATTCCCAGAAAATAATATAAAGATGACAAAGCCAATGTGGAACATTTTCATACAGGATAACAAACATTTTTCCAATCCATCTTCTAAGGTCTTTTTTGTACCACAAACTATGGCTAAATAAGAAAATTGAAGTAATCAGAATTAATTTTTATTCACAGAAAAGAAAACTATCCAATCTCTGAAAGCTATCACAGTTCAACCTAAAATTCCTTCTCAGCAACCAAACTTATTTGATAGCAGACATAAAACCTGAGCTACCGATGTTAAAGGCTTTGGAAAAATTAAAAGTTAAACTACTTTCCACTTGACATATACCATCCTCAAAGCAAATCAGTGGCCAATTTTCTGCAAAGCAGAGTGGAGCTCTGCAGGTCTTTACCTGTATTATCCAACATGGAGGTAAATAACATCCTAAAAGTGTTTATCACATTAAGTTTTCATTGTTTTCTTTCCTCCAAAGACAATACAGTGTTGGTGTTTCTATAATGTTGCCTCAGTATTCCATTATGTTGACAAATGTTTAGAATGTGTAACCATTGGTGATTTTGTTAGTGAATACCTGTACCCCAGTAACTCAGAAGTTTGTCATAATTATTTAAGAGGAAAGTTAAAAATCAATTTCAGAATGTTTCAAATTCTAATGTAATTAATTCTGATATGAAGGGGGTTTGTTGGTTTAATATGTATAACAAATATCTATCCATTCATTGTCTTAACATAGTTCAAGCACTGAGGTGGCTGCTACAGAAAGCTGAATGGAAATAAAATTTCTCTTCCATACGTACAACCAAACCCATGTTCCATGTAAGGCCAAAATTTATTACAAATTTAATACATTCATTCTCAAAGTAAGTGTGTAAAATAGATACAAAAACCATTGAATTGCTATAACATATCTCCTTGAGGATAAAAATGTATGACACTAACTAATACAAAAATAATATAAATAAAATTTTTTAATTTTCCAGGTGGCTCTAGCTCCTGAAATGGACTACTCTGAAAAAAAAAAACATATTAAGATGTATAAGCAATACTATTTTACATTTCAGAAGCCTAGCTTACAAAGAGTCTCAGGTGACCTAACTGAATTAGACAGCAAAATAATTTCATATCCTGAGTGTCCGAAAAGACAGGAAATGATGCACAAAGCGTAACCAGGATATGAGGCACCGAGATGGCTAGAAAAACTAGCTGACATTTCGTGTAGTTCAATAGGAATCAGCAAACCTGGGAAGAGATAACCGATGGCTCATTTGCTTGATTAATGCCTAAACACCCTAAAATAAAAATAGGCTGCTATAAAATGATTTCTAATAGAAAGCTGACTCATAACATTCTGACAGAACATTAATTAACATGGCAATCACTCTGATGTCAGACTTAGTGTCTTAGCTCAAGCTGCCATAACAAAGTATCACAAACTTACACATCAGAAATGCATATTCCCATAGCTCTGGAGACTGCAAGTCCAAGAGCAGTGAGCCAGCACAGCCGGGTGCTGGTGAGACCGCTCTTTCTGGTTTAGAGACAGTTCACATGGCAGACACAGAGCTCTGGTGCCTGGTATCTTGCTCTTATAAGTGCACCAGTTCTAGAGGATCAGGATTTCATCCTTATGACTTCATTTAAATGTAACCACCTCCTTAAAGGTTCTGTCTTTAATATATAAGGTTTGTCTGGAAAAAGTCCAGCAATTGTTAATATAATGAAAATGGTTTGCACAACATCAATGTCACCAGGTAGCCAAGGAGAGTGGAATGGAATGCACATGTGTGAACTATGAGGACTTCACTGTACTAGTCAGTGGGGGTGGTAGATGCCATTGAGTGAGCGTGTATACTGTGTGTCTGTCACATTCAAAATGACTGAGCAAGTAGAGCAGTGAATCTGCATCAGATTTTGCATTAAGCGTGAACATTCCTCCACAGAAACTATTCAGATGATTCAGAAGGTTGCAGCTATAGGCAACCGGTGATTAGCAGCTTCATTATGATAATGCACTCACTCATGCATCACATCTCATGCAGAGTTTTTGATAAAATATCAAAACACCCAGGTGACTCAGCTCCCCCTACAGCCTAGATTTGGCACCCTGCAATATCTGGCTCTTCCCAAGACTAAAATCACCTTTGAAAGGGAAGAGATTTCAGATTGTCCTTGAGAGTCAGGAAAATACGATGGGGCAGCTGATAGCAATTAGGAGAACAGTATGAAGTCCCAAGGTGCCTACTTTGAAGGGGACTGAGGCATCATTGTCCTATGTACAATGTTTCTTGTACCTTGTATCTTCTTCAGTAAATGTTTCTTTTTTTCATATTATGTGGCTCATACCTTCTGGATAGACCTTATAGTCACATGGGAGTTAGGTCTTCAACATATGAATTTGAGGGGACATGCTTCAGCCCCATAACACTTAGAACACCGAAGTCAAGCATACCTCACTGACAGAAAAAGAGTCCAAAAAACCTAAACCCATTTGCATGGGAATGTTTTTGCTATAGCTAAGACATAGGTATGGTTATCTTTTTGCAAATAATTTTATACACACAATTTAAGATGGTATATACAGGGTTTCAAATCCTTCTGACAGAATGCTATAATTGAAAATTTCACCATACAATAATAAGGGAACAGTCACAAGCATTATAACAATAACCGCAGTGTTAAAATTATAACAACCTAAGGCCTGGCTGGTGTAGCTCAGTGGATTGAGTGCGGGCTGGGAACCAGACGGTCCCAGTTCGATTCCCGGTCAGGGCACATGCCTGGGTTGCAGGCCAGGTCCCCTGTGAGGGCCATGTGAGAGGCAACCATACATTACTGTTTCTCTCCCTCTCTGTCTCCCTCCCTTCCCTTCTCTCTAAAAATAAATAAATAAAATCTTAAAAAAAAAATTATAACAACCTAAATGTTAGTTTATGTACAACAATATGCACCAGAAATGCAGTTAAAATAATTCAAGCTTGGAAACTAAGAGCATCATCAAAGAGACATTAGACAAATGATACTAGGGCTTCCTTGTTACAATCTCAGGAGAGAACAGAGACATAGACCCTATCAAGTGCATGCTCCATCACTTAGACCTTTCTTTCCGAGGCATGCACTAAAGAGTGAAGAGCTCAACTGTTCTCACACCAATCTAAAAATTCAGTGTAATTCTAACCAAAATTCTATCTAAATATTTTAAAGAATTCAACAAATATTCAATTTTATGTGGAATAATAGAGAACCACAAATAACTACCATTTAAATAGATATAAAATATATAGCACAATAAATAATATTTATGTAAATGTGAAACACATAAAAAACACTTCAGGTGTTTACAAGGGCACAGTAATATATAAAATAGAAAACTGTCCTTGGAATATGAAGTACAGGAGTGGGAGAAAGTGATAAAGGAGAAATGGTACATAACCAAATGAATAAAGAATGAAAATGATCAAATGAATATGGAATAAAAAAAAGGACTTGGCACAGAATGATAATGGTAAAGTGTAATAAATTAAAGATGTAAAAAATAGATATTATTAACTGAGTATCTTATTTAGAGAAATTTTTAAAAGTAAAAAGTGAATAAAATCAGAATCTTTTCTGATAAAATAATACTTTTAACAGCATTACTTACTGACCTACAGCGTAGGTACAATCAGTTCCTTATGCACTAAGGCAACTAATGTTGCCCAGAAGTCATTTGGCAATCACACCGTAGCTAAAAAAAATTAAAATTAAGCTTAGGTCAGAGCTATCTTAAAATATTTCAGTGGAATTTTTATGATAATGTTTTCAAACAAAAGTGGTAGCAGATGAAGAAATACTTTTAGGAATTGCCATTATACTACAAAATTATTAAAAATAAAATAAGAAAATGGAGAGAGAAACAAAAAAGGTCTCGAGCTATATTTTAAATGTGTAACTGCCAGATAGGAATCACGGAGTTAAGAAAGGGACAATTTCCTAATTACAATTACAGGAAAGCTATCAAAGAACCGAATTTTTATTATATGGCAAGTACTACTGCTACCTGCTAAATTTCATGCATTATTGTTTTTAATAAAACTTTTTATTTTGAAATGAGTGTAGATTGCAATCATCTACAATCCTGTAAAAAAGGTTAATGTAAAAGATTTTGTAAAACATACAGATCTCATTATGCCTTTTTCCTGTGATAACATTTTGCCAAACTATAGTACAGTTTCACAAACTAAATATTGACACTTATACAGTCCACCACCACTCTTACTCTGGTGTTCCCACACGTACTAAATTGTGTGTGTTTTCTTTCTATGCAACTTGATCACGTGTGGGTTCCTACATCCGCCACTCGAGATGCAGAGACAGTCCGTCCCCACGAGGATGCTGTGTTGAGCCGACTCAGGTCCCTGCCTGCCCCTCCCCCGTCCTCAACCCAGGGCACCTACTGCCATGTTTGCTTTTTTCTCGCTTCAAAAATGTATATAAATGGAATACAGCATTTTATGATGTGCGATTGTCCTTTTTTCACTCAGCATTAATTCTCTGGAGATTCACCCAAGTTTGACATGTATTCTTTTTATTGCTGAGTAGTATTCCATGATAAAGATGTACCACTGGTTATTTAACTTTTCAGTAAGGACATCTGGGTTATTCCCAGATTTTAGCTATTTTTCCACAAAGATTTCTATGTAGGTTTCTGTATGAACATCAGTTCTCTCCTCCCTGGAATAATACCTGCGAGTCTAATCGCTGGGTCCTCTGGCTGTTGCCTGCATCACAGGGGCACTTGCATTCCTGCCATTGGGAAGGTAAACTAGTAAATATTCTTTGAATGTGCAATCAACAATATTTATTAAGAAGATAATATATATTCATATCATTTGAGTAATTAAGTCTACCAAAGTAATAATTAGAAATGTAGGCATGAATTTTTTGTTGCTGTTGTTGTTTTGAAAATATTTTCAAGGTTTGTTGTGTGTCCTCACCATTGTTTTATTTCTTTTAAGTATAACATTTCAAGAATACAAAAAAATGGGAGAGACTTATATAATGAGGACATATATCCCTGGCATCTACTTTCAAAATGTTACCATTTTTCAGTATTGGTTTCACCCTTTTTGTTTTTTTATTTTATTTTTATTGTATTATTTTACATTACCATTTATCTGCCTACTATCCTGTTCCACCTCCGCCCACCCTCATCCCAACCCCCCACAGTCACCACACTGCTGTCCACGTCCATGTGTCCTTTCTCTTTATTGCTCAATCCCTCCACCCAACCCCCAGAGCTGTGAGCTTGCTCTCTTATCTATGAATTTGTCTCTATTTTGCTTATTAGTTCAGCTTGTTCATTAGATTCCACATATGAGTGAAATCATATGATATTTATCTTTCTCTGTCTGGATTATTTCATTTAGCATAATGTTTTCCATGTCCAAAGTATGGATTTATTTTTAAAAGTTGTTCACCCAAATCATACTTGTAATTTTTAAAAAATGGAAACAGACTCAACTCCATCAATAAGAGAATAATTAAATAAATTATGGTATGTCATTACAAAAAAATATACAGAGCCTAACAAATAATGTTTTGAAGTATTTTTACTGGCATGAGTAAATTCTCAAATATTAATTTTAAATTTAAATCGATTTGAGTGTACATGTAGCATAATCCTAATTATATTTTTAAATGTATATAAAAGGCTAGAAATAAATACAGAAGCATTATAATTTTCTGCAACTAGGGAGATATGGAATATTCTTCTAAATAGTTTATATATACACTATCATATTAAATATTATATATAGTTATATTTATATATACTATCTCTTACAAAGAGCAAGGAGAATTTTTGGTAAATAGGAACAAAAACAGTCAGAAATTATTTTAACGTTTTTAAATTGAAAACCAGTTGTAACAGGGTGGGTCTTTGGGAAAGCTACTGGTTCGTTCCGGCTGAAGGCGGCCATCCATGACTGTGGTGAATCCATGACCATCAAATGTAGATCACAATCGACTCCGCACTTCTCTCTAGGCACAGAGCCAGACTCTATTTCTCAGTTTCCTTGCAGTTAGTGGGACTACAAAATGTGAATGGAAATGATGTATACCCTTCCTACTCTCGTCCATAAACCCGTCCTGCACAATATGCAGTGCCTTTTGCCCCTAACATAAGCTGAAATGGCAAAGACGCAAAAAGCCTCACATCAGCCTCGGTGTCTCAACGACTACGTCAGCAGAGCTCCCACCTCCTGATTCGGAACGCTTGTCAGTTAACTCTTAGTTGAGAAAGACTTTAACTTTGCTTGAGTTATTACATACTGGTGATATCTCCATGGCAGTATCACCCTAGCTAATATAATGACTCTGAGGGAAGCGGACTTGCACCAGACCAGTCAGCTGGATACATATATGGTTGGCTGTGAAAACTGAGGTTTTCTCCAAGGCACCCACCATTAAGACATATGCAGACACAGGTGCCTGGCACATCGGTGAAGCTCAGTTAGGATTTGTTAAAGGAAAGAAGAAAGGGAGGGAGGAAAGGGAGAAGGGAGTTAGTAGGAAGGGACTAAAGGGAAGAAGGGACTATTAAAGAAGAAAAGTGAACACTCAGGAAAAGTAGATAACATACTGAATACAAAATGCACAATATTAAAAATGTTTACCCAGGCAGGGCTAACCTCAATATACACGCTGAAGATAAAATGCATTAAAAATGTTCTGAGTTCTCACAATGGCCATTTTTGCTGAAGACTACTAGAAAACCAAGACTGAGTAAAAGCAAATTCTTTACTATTCAGTAATTAGCGATCTGAAAGCCACAGATCATGAAAAACCCCATTTGAACCACTCTGTTTAAAGTGTTTCTCTAAACACTAAAGATCGGCCATAAAATTTGTATTGCAGGTCCTTTTTCCTTTTCCTCTTCCTCTTCTGAGAAGATACCAACTAGCAAAGAAATAAACAATAAATAGAGGTAGCTGAAGTTAAAGCACAGGATTTAAATAATCCTTAGACTTGATAATCACCCCTTTAATGTAAAAATACTGGTTTTGCATGTAAATTACAATTTGAAAATCCCAAGAGTAATTTCAAAATCCCAATTGTAATTTTCAAAATTACAATTTGAAAATGCTTAGGCCTTATAAAGCTATAAGGCCTAAGCATTTCTCAAATGATAACAGGTTGTATGCACTGAATTTAAGTTTTTAATCTTTCACTTCCAATTTTGTGAAATGATATTTTAGGAAAAATGGATTTTAAAAGAAGGAAAAAAAAAAAAGACTGAATTTCCTTGCTTTACTTTGCATATATAGGCTGGATTTTTATTTTTAACAGCCATTTCCCCAAAGTAATGTGTCTTGCTTATTACCAACATTTGGTATGTTTTTATTCACTGGGATATTTCTTATTTTCTACGTGATTCAAAGCCTTTGAGAAATATAAACTTGGACAAACATCTAGAAGGCAGGAAAAACCCAAATCGTTTCTCCTTAGGAGAGTCATGACTGCCTTCTTGTGTAGGGAAACTGCCACAGGAAAAATCGACAATTTTGATTCTCTCTGGTATGGTTAAACACTGAACAAAACGTGTTAATGGGGTGGGGAGAAGAAAAGACCTTATTTTTTGTACAAACATGACCTATGCTTTGAAAATATTTTTAAACGCTCATTTTAAAGCAAACTATTGAAAGTGATGCATAATTTAATACATAAAATCAACTTGAAAATTTAGAGGATTCTAAAATAAAATTTTAGGTTATACAATACAATCATTTAGATTGCTTAGGATGACAAAATAACCAAATATTTTAATATTTCTGATACTTCAATTAATCACTTGTATCCAATTTGTTCCTCTAATTATTGAATGTAGATAGAATATTTTAAAAAACTGCTATGTTTATTGTTAAGAATTAATCTGAGTAGAAACCCAAAACTGTGGGAAATTCATATTTCATAGCCACTTGCCTATTCTTGTATATTTACTCCTCAGCAAACCAGCTGCTGGAAAAAATAAAAATGAATACAAGTTTTATAATACTGTAAGTCACCTGACTGTTTCAGATTAACTCACAGGTTCTCATAAATTCAGACCTAAATTCCATATCAATTTCCATCTTTTTAAAAAAATCAACTGAGTGCAAATCACTCAAAATCACTAAGATTCAATTTTCTTAAAATAATTCCCATCACTGTTCAAAATACTGCCCTCCACTTAAAAAATACTTTGAAGTACTTATTCTGTCATACACTGGCTCATGAATCTTCCCAGCATTTTGAAAACATACCTGTGGAGAAAAGGCTAAAATTCCATTTAAAGCCCAAGTTTTCCCTCTGGCTCAGATATTCTTTGTGTTTAAAAGAATATTCTCTCCCGAACCACATAAATAGCTATGAAGGACAGGGAACAGTATAAATCTCTAATCTAAGGTATTTTCCACCTACAGACATTCATGAACTAAATTTTCCTCTTCAACTGAAGTGGGGTAAAATCTGAAACTGTGTTTCTCTATATTCAATTATAATGAAGGCTTGGGAAGTAGCTCAGCACAGTGCTGTCAGTGGTTAGATTAAATGATTTCTCTATGCCCTAACAGCACTTGGATGCTAAAACACTGTAGATGAAATCAACCCAGGAAGAGAAAAAGCACAGCATTATACAAAAAGAAAATTGTTAACTGCTTCCTTAAAGATACCTGTTGTTTCTCTGTTAGACTAAAGCATATCTAGATAGCATTGGAACAACCAGCTGAGCACTTCTTCGAACCAGCTAGGAGCTCCAACTGCCTGCTTCCAACCACCTACACGGGTTCCCATCACTGAATGTCTCATAACAACCAAACACTTTTGCACCGTGTAGATACAATCTACTTGCATTTGGCCAACACTCTCTACAGACATTTGCCAAACCAAGGGAACTGTGTTAGCATTCTACACACAGCTAAAAATGCAACTTCATGTTTTGCTTATGCTGTGGGATAGTTTTTTTAATAAAAACATATATAAGAGCACCCAGATGTTTCAACACAATTTGTCTGGCCCATTAAACACACACACACACACACATACACACACACACACACACACTCACACCACAAAGTAAAGCTGCTTAAAATACAAATCCAATAGCCACTGAGACTAAACAGGTATAAACCTAAAATGCTATGTAAATTTATGGGCATGACTTGCATCATCTCAAAATGATTTATATTAAGATACTAAAGTTTATTGCACGAAGTTATTCTTAAATTCCAAACAGATTTCCTATAGGGGAAAGTACCCTATACTTGAGGGCCAAAATGTCCTTAGCGACAACACAGAAAGAGTATTAAACCTGATTCAATATAGCCGATTGGGTTTGACCTGAGCAAAGACTAGGACTCGAGGAATGCTAATGTTTGTCACTTTGTTGATTCGATTCAGATAAAGGTGAAGGATTTTTAAAAACTATTAGTAGGGGAGACAGGTAGGTAAAACAAGGCATCACAGTATAGCAAATACACGTCACCCAGTAATGCTGGTGACAGGCAGCCCAGGTTAGTTGCCTTTTCATGTAGCAAAGCGTCTTCAGTTGGCATGTCGTTACTATGTTTGATTCTGAGATATTTTAAGGAAATTACTAGCCATACCATGACCAGTTAAGTGCAAATGCAGTGACAATATTGAAAGCGCTAATCAAACAAGAAATAAGTACAAGGAAAATTAAATAAAAATAACATTTTAAAATTTAAAATCTAAGAAAATTAAGCTTACTGTATGGATGTTTGGAATTTTCAAACAGTTAAAACTACTTTGAAGGCTAAAGAATAAGTCCCAAGGGGACTTCCATGTTCAGCACTGAGTGTAAAAAGCTTGGAAGTTGTCACTCCATCTTCTAACAAGAAAAATGCTGAACAAACTGAAAATCAACAGCTTCATTTGAATTAAATAATACAAACAAGAAAAGAGTGTAGTGAAAATATTTGCAGTTGGAAGTTAAAAAAAGACGTCAACTTAGAATTGTATATCCACTGGTATTTAAAAGTAAAAAAAAATAAAAACGTTCTCAAACAAAAACTGAAAAAATTCCTTGCAAGCACAACTGTCCTACAGAAAAACGGTAAAAGGTTCTCCAGGGAGAAGGAAAGTGATATAGGTCAGAAATTTGGATCCACAGGAAGAAAGAGCATTGGAGAAAGAAAAATAAACAAAAGTAAAATATAATCTTTTATTTTCCTTATTCTTAACTTATCTAATAGGTAACTTTGTTCAAAATAATAACAATGTGCCCTGCCTGGTGTAGCTCAGTGGATTGAGCATGGGCTGTGAACCAAAGGGTCGCCGGTTCGATTCCCAGTCAGGGCACATGCCTGGGTTGCAGGCCAGGTCCCCAGTGTGGGCCACATGAGAGGTAACCACACACTGATGTTTTTCTCCCTTTCCCCCTCCCTTCCCTTCTGTCTAAAAATAAATAAAATCTTTAAAAAATAATAATAACAATGTATTGTGTGATTATAGCAAGTGCACAGGTGAAATGAATGACAGTGGTATTATGAGGAACAGGGAGGAAGGAACTGGGTTTACTGTCCTGTGAGATATCAACGCTACCCATGAAGCAGTGTAATGTCATTCATGAGTGGCCTTGAATTTGTTGTAAAGATATATTGCAAAATCTAAGGCAACCACTAAAATTAAGTCGCAGCACAATGAAAAGTACCGTGTTTATGCAATCAACAATTTATCAGTGAGAGAGAAAACTTTTGAAAGTGTGGCTAAAATTTTGCATATCTGTGGGTTTAGTGTTAATCCTGGGTAAGGTAAAAGCTCATTTGAGAACATGAAGGAAACACTGTGACTGTCTCATTGAGGATTCAGTAGCCACTGAAGCATTTCTAAATCACTCTGGCAATCATTAATAAAAAGGGATTTCTTGCTTCAATCCAAATTCTATATATGTGAACTAAATAGACCAAGTGAAAAAATTGGGCTTAAATTTAAGATTTCATATTATTGTATATTTTAAATCTTATGCCTATTTCTTCTAAATACATTTGGGTATTACAAGCTGAAATCCCTTCAGCCATTTTGAACTCATTTACAACCTCCCACGCACCCCCCAAAAAAGCCTTCTGAAACCTAACCTGAAATACAGGAGTTCTACATACACATCATTTTCTCTCTCTCATGGTAAACACCAACCTCACAGCACAAATACATGAAGAGGAATGGGGGTACTCCGGAAAATAAGATACACAAAGAATATGATCAGCACACACTAAGATCAACACACTAAGTTGTGACTCTGTTTATTACAAAAAAGAAACAGCTTTCTAAACACCAGTCACAATATGCATTCTTTTGCTTAAAGTTTAAAAACAGCTTTATTTGACAGAGTTTAGTCAAAAGCATAAAGTGCTTTATAGGTTAATTATTAAATTTAGACAACTTTGAAAATCATAAGTGACAGCAGCTGTTATAACAATCCTGCTTATTACCCATTAAGTTATACAGGGAAAAAATCATTTAGCAAAAAATAAGTAGTAAAAATTTTTGTTGAAAAATTACCAGTTTATGTATGTAAATAAGTAGTGTAATTTCCTAGCTTTTCTAATCCTCATTGTTAAAATGGAGATGAGAATACCTATCTTATTCGGCTGCTGTCTTAAATAGGAGTGAATCGGCTGGCAGTCCTGAGCCTGCATCGCAGTGTAGGCTCTCAATGATCAGCCATGATTTTTATGGAAGTGATTCTGAGATGTCATTTATGCTCCTTCTCATTTATGCTGCTGCTTAGAAAATAATAGATAAATAGATAAACTAATTTATCCCTAAACTCAAAAACAAGTAAAACAATATAGAGAGATATGTACATTATTAGAAGACCGCTAAAAACAAAACAAAACAACAACAAAAACACAGCAGTGATAATACCCATCCCAGGATGATTATTTCTTAGTGGGTGGAGCAGTGCAGCATCAGGGGGTGAGGCCAGACCGTGGATTCTGGGAGCTGCCCAGTAGAAATATGGAAATGTTTAACTTGTTACATTAGGGAGTAGATTCACAGGTCATTATTTTAACCTTATGCTTCATAACTTCATTATTATGCTTTTTCCCCTGTATGAAATATTGCTTTACAAAACCACGGACATGGACAACAGTAGGAATTGACTGTGGGAGCACAGGGTGGGATGGGCAGAGGAGGGCAAAGAGGGAAAAATTGGGACAACTGTAATAACAATAAAAATTATTTAATTAAAAGATTACTTAATAAAAAGATAAAAATCAAACTTCTAATGATGTTTGTGTTCAAGGAAAATCTACTCTTCCAATTGAAGATGTTGGTCAATCTGACTCAAAATTAACACTGAAAACATGCAAAGCACTTTAAAGCTAGGGAAAATTTAATCCAGTTATTTCCACTTGTAGGCAAAGAGCAAATCTCACACAAAAGAAATAAAAATGAAAGTTCTAAAATAATTCTTCAGTTTAAAGACATTGTGTTAATAATTAAGATTTGTTACATTTTAATGTCTTTAAATTTGACTATTTGAATTTTTTTAAAGATTTTATTTATTTATTTTTAGAGAGATGGGAAGGGAGGAAGAATGCGTAGGAGAGAAACATCAATGTATGGTTGCCTCTCATGCACCCCCTACTGGGGACTTGGCCTGCAACCCAGGCATGTGCCCTGACTGGGAATCAAACCAGTGACTCCTTGCTCTGCAGTCCAGTGCTCAATTCACTGAGCCACACCAGCCAGTGTGGGAATTCTTTTCACACGCATGAAGGAAGTGTAGCCCTGGGAATCACGCACGTGAGCAAAGACTCCACGTGGAAAAACTCCCAAGTCGGCATACGCGAATTCATGTCCGTGGAAAAAAGAATTCTTTGAAGGGGAATTTGGCCAAAATATTTCTTAAAGATTTACTGCCTTGCTGAGTCTCTCCCCCGCCCGCCCCCCCCTCCACCGGATCTAGCGGCTTATGCTAATGAATGCCCGGGCTTTTTCCTGCCACCATGTTTATGGTTCTGGAGTGAACAGCCCTAGCTAGCATACCCTCAATTTACATATCTACCCTCTTAATGTATGGCCCTGGCCCTGTCTACCACCGGACCAGAATATACAATCTATGCATAAGTTAATGAAGACCAATCTGATGCTCTGTGCCCCAAAGCCTCAATAAAAACCCCTGGACCCGAGGCTCGAGGCTCTCTCCCAGATGATGAGGGGGAAGCCGCGTGGTCCTGGATTCCTCTTCCTACATATCTTTGAGTGAGAATTATTTATAAACGCATTCGGTCATGGTCACCACGGATTCTGCATAGCCATGAATCCTCAACAAGCCAGGACATGACTCTTTGAATTCAAAATTAACAATGATTTGGGGAAGCTAAAAGGAATAGATCATAAGCAATTCATAATCTATTATTTTACCAATACTTTTAAAATACAAACATCCACATCTTTATATGCCTGGAATATATAATTTAGGAATGAATAAATACAGGAAAAAATTAATTACTATAAAGAGTACATATGGACCTTTCAAATAATTTTTTATCACTGTCTTTTTTATTTACTGTTTCCTTTGAGTGGTGTGGGAATCCTGACCCACAGGACTCATGTCCACCTCAATTTAATGCGTGTAAAAATAAATCTCACACAGAGACACGCTGGACTGAGAGGCTAGACTGAGACCACCCGACCCTACCCTTATAGTATCTGATAGGGTTCCAAGCCTAGCTCAGTCGGGCTTTTTATTAGTTGTTTCAGGACACATTCACATCAGAATGGCCTTCATTAACTATGTGCAGAATGCAGATTCAAACTAGGTGGTAGACAGATACAGAAAGACACATCAAAAGGGGCAGATATGTAAATTGAGGAATAGCAAGCTGGGGCTGTTTACTCAAGAACCATAAACATTGTGGCAGGAAAAAGCCCAGGCATTCATTAGCATAAGCCCTTTGATCCAGGGGGGTGGGACTCAGCAAGGCAGTAAACCTTAAGAAATATTTTAGCCAAATTCCCCTTTAGGAAATTCTATTTTCCACTAACATAGGTCTACGCATGCCAACTTGGGCCATCTTACACGTGGAGTCCATGCTCTTTAATCACGCATGTAAAGCCCAGGGCTACGCTTCCCAATGCGTGGAAAAATGAATTCCTTCAGAGTGGTGAGAGTGTGTGAGAGGGAGAGAGTGTGAGTGAGAGAGAATTTTCTATTTCATCATATTTTAGAATCTTATTCCATGAAATTATATTTTAATATTTTCTAGAATTTCTGATTTCTACTTTTCAAAATTCAGGGTGTTTAACTATTCAGTGTTCCTTTTCCCTTAGCTATTATAAATTCTAGGATATGATCATGTTCTCTAAAGATTCCCATCATTTTTATTTTCACAATCAACCAACCTTGCTAAAAAAAAATATGTCCAGAGAATTCACCTATCAGTTTCCATAATATTTTACATGTGTTCTAAAAGATGAAATTTTCATCAAAGCAAGTAAAAAATGCCTATCATATGTTCTGCTTTCAGTAAATTGCCAAAAGACTGTCAGCAGACATCTGAAAACTGAGCTACTTACATACAGGGGTGGGCAAAAGTAGGTTTACAGTTGTGGATGCACAAAACACAGAGTTTACTCCTGTATTCCTATTTATTAATTATCGCATTGTTTTCCATACAAACAGCTTTGAATCACTTTTGCCCACCCCTGTATATGAGCTTTTTGTTGAACAATCTCTGTGAGGGAAGCATCAGTCACATCTTCTGACCATCCTCTGTTTAGGGTACTATACTTCCATGAAAATATCTCCTTAATTTTTCTCTCTTTCAAACGGTACCTGCCTGGTCTTCATGTTTTGATCAATTGGTTTACATAGGGATGTACTTCTTTTACTGTTTCTCTTCGATGTTTTAAAGCAAGGCATACATTTTCACTGAGTCCCAGTACTGCTAAGTATTAACTGGTGATGCTACCCACAAGACCATAATGGACTAGACTTCCTATTTCAATGTATTACCCGTAAATGTGTATCAGTACACATTCATCAGAAGCTATAGCATTGGTTTTCGACTCCCCTGTGCTGCTTTTCTCTATCAGTTATAGTACAAAGGCATTTTCTTTCT
Source organism: Micronycteris hirsuta (assembly GCA_004026765.1). NCBI lineage: Eukaryota > Metazoa > Chordata > Mammalia > Chiroptera > Phyllostomidae > Micronycteris > Micronycteris hirsuta. Next base: position 39,505 of record PVJI01000973.1, read on the forward strand.
ATGCCTGCTGACATCTGGTTTTCCAAACCTGCCTAAGCTTCAGGTTTAATTGCCACCTTAAGTTTCAGTTAAAAGGCTTCTTGGTTAGGTTACTGAGAAGGCTACTAAACATGCTCCTTGGCACTTTGTGAGAGGTGCTCTATTCCCGTCTGGAACAGCATCCGCTGACATCCATCCACGTTGCCTGGAACAGTCCTGGTTTTCAGCACCATGGGTTATCCCTCACCAGACTCTTCTCACACTTCTTCCTTTCCCTTGGACAGCATTGATCTTCGACAGACACAAGAATGAAAGCGGTTTTCAATATTCTCTATAACCACTATTTGGTTCCCTTGAATTATTAGAAATGATCCAGAGTCAATGTGTTGATGTATCTTAGAGCACGCGCTCCTTAGTTGTCCAAGCCACAGCTGGTATTTGGCTGCCTCCATAGCTCAAAAAGAAATCAAACACCAGTGTTAGCACCTCTTCCTTCTAGAGTCTGGAAAAGAATCCCTTGCAAATGTTACTGCTTGTAAATCCTTCGATGATTCGTTGAGCGAGGACTGCAGTACTAGGACCATAGGAACGGATTCCACAATTTACTGTCTTCAGAGGCCTAGAGAAATTACTTTAGTCCATTGAGCTCCAATGTCCTTACTTGTAAAGAAACAATTTCTAACATCATTGCATTTTTGTAAGAATTAAATAAGTCACAATTTGTATTGCTACCATTTCTTGGCCAGTAAAACATACTTAGTACTGCGGAATGGATTAAGGGATAAGTGTTGGCGGCTGGGAGTAGGGAGAAAATCCTTTAATAAGATTTCATTCCCTCCATCCCTTTCCTTCTAATTTACGCCTCATCCTTCCACTTACCTGCCTCTTATTACAAAGTTTATCCAAACACATGGCTGCTGATGGTCTTGGACGAGAAACGGTGACACACACTTGGGCTGGTCATTCATATACTTCCCTTGGCGACTATTCCCACAGTGTCTCAGGCTAAACTCTGTCTTTAAGGTCCCTGAAAATTGCTACACCTCTTTGCTACACCTGTTCACCACAGGACAGCGGAACTTCTGTGGACACTAACTTTGTATCAGGCTTACTGTTCCTACATGCTAAAATCTGCTACATGTTAGAGGCCATTTCTCCCAGCCAAGTGCTGGTCCAGACTCCTGAGGCAAATGTGTACCTCAGAAAGCTGGAGATGTGGCTGCTCACCACTGCTGTCCCGCCAGTGGGAAAGGCTCCCATTCTGTTGACTTCAAACGTACAAGTCTCCATTTACAAAACCCACCATAAAACAACCAATGTGCAACTTTGTTTTTGTAAAAGTTTAAGATTCTTAGTTGTTTTAAAGGTGAAAAAGACCATTATGTAAAAAAATTAAGGATGAGACAAAAAGTAGGAATGTCACTTCTAATTAGCAGTGCACTCATTTATTTAAGGCAATGGCTCATATGAACAACCTGATACTTATAAACAAATATCATTTAAGCCAACTTTTGACTGAGTAATATTTTAAAACAAAGGTAAACCTTTCAAGAGAAATCTTTTAACTTCACCAAAGCAGTTATAGTAGCCATTTATTCCTTTTCATTCACATTTATCAAGAAAATGCAGGGATTAAATTCTACTTCTTTAGAAAACCACGTAAATTCAATTAAAAGGGGGTAAAAACTGGGGAAATTGTAGACCAGGAGTAAGTCGATGTCAACAGGTCTCTGACCAGCATCCTGTGAGCAAAAAAAGGACTAGGGGCAGATTTCATTCATTCATTCATTTTCATGATGACATTTATTGAGTGTTTATTCCACACCTGATACTGGTCTTTGTATGGGCATTAAAAAGAGGACTATGATGTGGCTAATCACTCAGTGAAGTGACACTGGACAAATTATACAAAAATAGTTACAATACAGGGTCTGTCCAGAAAAAGTCCAGCCATTATTAATCTAACAAGAACAAATTGCATGGTATCAATTAACCTGGCAGCTAAGGAGAGTGGATTGGAATAAGCATGCGTGAACAATGATGACTTTACTGTACTAGACAGCGGGGGAAATAGACATTGTTGAGGGAGCATGTGTACTGTGTGGATTTGACATACAAAATGGCTGAGCCAATAGAGCAACAAATCTGCATCAAATTTTGCATTAAGCTTGAACATTGCTTTGCAGAAACTATTTGGATGATTCAGAAGGCCACAGCTATGGGCAACTGGTGATTGGTTATTTCATCACAACACTGCGTCCACTCATGCATCATGTCCTGTGCAGAGTTTTTTGGTGAAACATCAAATCACTCAGGTGACTCAGTGCCCCTACAGCCAGATTTGTCACCCTGCTACTTCTGACTTTTCCCAGAACTAAAATCACCTTTGAAAGGGAAGAGGTTTCAGACTGTTGATGAGATTCAGGAAAATACAACTGGGCAGCTGATGGTGACTGGAGGAACTCTGTGAGGTCCCAAGGTGCCTCCTTTGAAGGGGACTGAGGTGTCATTGTCCTATGTACAATGTTTCTTGTATCTTGTGTCTTCTTCAATAAATGTCTCTTTTTTCATAGTCGATGGCTGGATACTTTATGGATAGACCCCATACTCTGCTGTGTAACAAGAAAATTTAAGAAGGATAATCAAGTATGATAGAAACTCTGTTAGAAGTACGGGTAGAACACCGAGGGGATTTAAAGATGGGTGGTTGTTCAGTTTTGCTTAAAAGAGTCAAGAGTAGCTTTAAAGAGAGAGTGGGTACTACTGAATATTGGAAGATAGCTAGCAATTCATCGTTGTATAGGTACAGTGCAATCCAATGTAGCTTCCTTGTTTACATCTTTTCTTGACATTCCACAGACAACAGAAACAAATATCAAAAACCCCAGAGACTAAATTCTAGATTTAAAAATAAAAATAATCGAAGAGTATGTAACCCGACAATATAAAGAAAGGGGCCCTGGCTGGTGTAGCTCAGTGGATTGAGCGCGGGCTGGGAACCAAGCGGTCCCGGTTCGATTCCCAGTCAGGGCACATGCCTGGGTTGCAGGCCAGGTCCCCGTGAGGGCCATGTGAGAGGCAACCATACATTGCTGTTTCTCCCTTGCTTTCTCCCTCCCTTCTCCTCTCTCTAAAAAATAAATAAAATCTTTAAAAAAAAAAAAGAAAGGGGTTCATTTACTATTTAGTAGTGACAATTTCATGGGTGTTTCCTGAAGGGAACTAAAAACACTGTGAAGCCCATCATGAATATAATTAAAGAAAAGAGCTTTAAATTGTCAATCACGGTAACAATCATATAAAATGCATTTACTCAATTCACTTTAAAATACTTATAAATAATTAAAATAGAGAAAATAGGTTATCTCAGTAGAGAAAAGTATTTAGTACTGATGTTTTATATGCTTTGAACAGAAGTATTGTAATTATAATGTATTATTTTTAATACACATCTAAGAGCCTCTAAGAGCATATTTAATTACCTCTAAGAGCATATTTAAATATAAGTGAAGATTTTTTTTTCATAGTGAAAATTAGAAGTATATACTATAAAAATGCCAATAATCATTGTTAAAGTATTTACAATAGCATCATATCATGAGTTTTTTGTAAGATTTTCATACTTCATTTTCCTCCATACCCTTTCCATTTTCTAAGAAACTCTAAATGCAGCCTTACAGAAAGAATATCTAATCCACTGAATACAGAATCAGTCTTCGAAAATATTTCAATAACTGGAGCAATAAGCTAAAACTGAGATGATGAGATTTAACAGTGGTAAATGATTTACACAAAGACAAAATTCAAAGGGAAACAGAAGAATTGATTAAAAACAGTTAACTTCAGCCCTGTCTGGTGTGGCTCAGTGGATTGAATGCCAGCCTGCAAAACAAAGGGTCCCTGGTTCCTTTCCCAGTCAGAGCATATGCCTGGGTTGCAGACCAGGTACCCAGTAGGGGGCGTGCGAGAGGCAATCACACATTGATATTTCTCTCCCTCTCTTTCTCCCTCCTTTCCTCTCTCTCTAAAAATAAATACAAAACATACTTAATTTTTGCCCTGGCTGGTGTAGCTCAGTGGATTGAGTGCGGGCTGGGAACCAAAGGGTCGCCGGTTCGATTCCCAGTCAGGGCACATGCCTGGGTTGTGGGCCAGGTCCCCGTGAGGGCCATGTGAGAGGTAACCATACATTGCTGTTTCTCTCCCTCTTTGTCTCCCTCCCTTCCCCTCTCTCTAAAAATAAATTTAAAAAAAAATCTTAAAAAAATTAAAAAAAAAAAACATAATTTTTTTTTTAAAGTTTACTTCAAAATGATCTGGGCATGTTAATTGATTACCAATTCAATATAACCCCCAAGCACATTTCCTTAAAAAAATAATAAAGCATCTTCCACTAATGAAAGTCTGGTTCCTTCCTGGCCAGACCACATCTAGATTATGGCATTTACTTCAGGACCTACTGACAAAGTGAGAGCCTGCCCACTGGAGGGCAAACTAGATGATGCAGTATCTGAAAATTGTATCACGTGAGCAGGAGATTAAAAACTAACAATTCCTAGTCTCAAAAAGAGATGATTTAGATTTGAAGACACCTGCTTTCATGATCTTTCAACAGGTAACTTTAAAATACGTCAGCTTCTCCTCCAGGACTAGAGGAAATACACAAGACACAAGACAGATGGACCCGGAACTAGGCTGGAACTGAATTAATCAGTATGCAGAAATGCAGATTAATTGCTTTATTTTTTTCCACTAGAAATAAATGAAAAAATCATTAAATCACATTCCACCAATTCAAAGTTTATAATATATCAATGTGAGTGAAGTATAAATTTATTAACCTCCATTAAAAGTGTAAATACGATTGCTATTTCAGGACCATCTTAATTTATTAAAAGACACTGAACCATGTTTAATGGTTTAAATATTGCCATTGTTTGCCATTTGGATCACATGACTCTTATATGTCATTAAACCAAGTCCTGTAAGCTATTTCCTGTTAACACTTTGTTAGCAGTTCAAGACAGTAGGAATAATTAAGTTGCTTGTCTCTTTCATAATACTGAATAAAGCTGACTGTAAAAAAATTATATTTATTTTTCTAAAAATCTGTTTCATGAATCCCCCTCATTTAGAGTATCATTATTGCAATTATTCAAGTAATGGTACTTTAGCACTTCATTAACTACTGAAAGCAATGAAATTCTAGTAAGGAAAAGCAATGAAACCTCTGCTTTCTCTGAAATTTTTATCATATTTAGAATCCTATGACGAGCCTAGTTTTGAATTTTTGTTTTCACATTTCATAATCGATGCAATATATATAATATGTTCTAAAGCCAGTAAAAGTATCAGGTCATAGGTTAACTGTTTTATGCTCTAACTCAGTCCATGTGTGAGGCAACGTAATTACGTGACACCATGGGAAAAGCAAGTAACAGGGCATGAACATCACCTATTTTTAAATCTTGTTTATGGATTTCTCATCATTATTTCCATGTTCACAGAACTCTATTTCCCATATCCTGAAATGCTCTAAGACCAGAACTTGCAGCATGATTTCTGCTCCTACTGGACCTAACCAGAATAATCCATCAGATGTTTCCACACTTCCAGCCAACTGGAACATTCTGAGATGTCCTCCCCTCATATTCCCAGGGAGCCTTGCCAGAAATGTGATCCTCAAGACAAAATGTAATCCAAAAAAGGCTTCAAAGATGACTAAAAGACTAAAACACTTCTGGTGGAAAACAGTCCTTTTTTTTATTAATAATATGTTTTAAATAAAATTTTTAGAGCTCTTCCTTGACCAATATGATCATGTAATCCTCCTGTTCATGTAATGTGCTTCTCCAGTTCCTCTACAAAGAATCAGTTATTCACCCTTTGATATTCCCACAAAACAATATTTATGTCTCAATTTCCTTATCTACAAAATAGGACTAGTGCCCTGGCCAGGGTGGCTCAGTTGGTTAGAGCATCGTCCTGTAACCAAAAGGTTGTGGGTTTGACTCTTGGTCCAGGCACATGCCTGGGTTGCATTTGATCCCTGGTCCAGGCGCATGCGGGAGGCAACCAATCAATGCTTCTCTCTTGCATAGATATTTCCCTCTCTCTCTTCCTCTCTCCCTAAAAAAAAGCAATGAAACAATGTCCTCTGATAAGGAATAATAAAAATTAGTAGTAGTAGTAGTAATAATAATAAAACAGCACTAGTAATTTGACCTTATAGTGCTGTTGGAATGATTAAGTAAGACTATCTATATAAAGTGCTTAGTCCAAGGTCTTGCTCATGATAAGCACTTAATAAACAGTAGCTAAAAGCAAACAAGCAAAAAAAAAAAAAACATATAAAACATGAATAGTGACTAATAAGAGATTCCTTGAGGGTTGAGGTGTCTCATATTCATACAGGTATTCTCTACATCCTTGTCATGAAATGTGTTCAGTACGTGGTCTTGAACAGAACCATGATCTGAACAGACATAGGCGGCAATGGCAAAGAAAGGGGAATGCAGGAGACTAAGGATTTGAAGTCAAAATCTGAAATACCCGTTGTAGAAAAATGCCAGAAAATAAAGGAGAATTACAGTAGGACTGAAGTACTTATGTTATGAGCAATGTTATTATTAGTCATTTTTAATTGAACTAATAATGAAAAATGAGGACCCATTATCAGAAAATTACTTTGTTAGGATTTTATTTGTAATCCTTTTTATTTTACGCCAGGCAAATTGTAATGACAGAGAAGTACTGTGTATGCAATCAAATTATTTTACATTAACAGAGAAAGTTTAAATATGACCCCTAATTAATGAAGAAATTAACTTTGTATATCTGGTAATACCTCACAATGAAATAGCACTTTACAAAATGCCATCACACGTATCTCAGACTTTGACCTTAACCACGCAATGGTTACATTGCATGTAACCATTGGTGGTTAAATTACAAAATCATTGGTGGTTAACCATTGGTGGTTAAATTACATTAATGGTTAAATTACAAGCAAAATCATTGGTGGTAACCATTGGTGGTTAAATTACATTAATGGTTAAATTACAAAATCATTTAGTTACTTCCTCAGCAAACAGTTCCCGAGTGCAATGGTTAAATGTTGGGGGTAGAAAAAAGAAAGAAATTTGGCATATCTGATCGAAAAATTAAGGGAAAAAAACCAACACATAGATGCTGGGCCATGCATGTGACTAGCTCAGACGAATTCCCAGAACTTCTTTTGAAGGCCCAGAGTCACATCTCCATAAACACACCATCGTCAATCAGACATTACAAAGAGGTGATATTAATGAAATATTGTGAGAACTTTTAAAGAAATGATATAAAGATCAATAAAAAGCAACATCTTTTTATATTTCGATTTTTAGAAAATATTTAAATATGAAATGGGGACAGTAACAATATATCAAAACTCTATTGAGGAAAACAGGGAGGAGACTTAAAACTTTAAGAATATTATATGAAGTAATCAAGAAAATTTTAGAGTTTCCTATGATTTTATAACAAATAAGAAACTTAAATTATTTCAACTTTCCAGTATTAGCACACATAGCTTTCTTCATATTATTAAAAAAAATACAACTGCCAATAGCATACTTTGTCATTTTTAATTATGCCCATGGGACAATCAAAGGAATTATCAAAAATGTGACCTTTAAAATAAATTTAGCTTATCTCAAAGAAAAAGCATTATAAGCTCAGATTGACATTAAATCAATGGCAACTTCTTTATATCTTCTGTATTATGATTTTACATATATTTATATCTTATTTCCCAAATTCATCTCAGACTCTGTAAGAATAAGCAAGTTATGCAGTACCTATAACAGTCTCTTTTCTTGCAACGAACACCAAAAAAGAATACACTGTTTGATATTCCTTCAACAGAATATACTAATGCCTTTTATATCAGGCATACATTGTAGCAGAGGCTCTGGAGTCTTACCATTTGGGTTCAAATATTACATTTGGCATGGGCTAGTCGTAGAACCTTGGAAAAGTTTTCTTACTGTCCTTGTACTTCAGTGTCTTTTTATAAAGTGGTTCTTACTAAACTACTTACCCCACAGGGTTGTTATAAGAATTAAATGAGATAATACATATAAAATGTTTAGAAGGAGGCCTGGCATTAAACACTCAATAAGTACACATCATTGTTAACTTCGTAATCATTATCTCTGAAAGGGTAGTTTCTTATGTAGCCTGTCAGGCATTTACAATCTTCCCCCAAGTTCACTGAAATTCTGAGAAAGTTTCTAAAAGTTCTAGTCCCTGAGATCATCTTTTTAAAAAATATCCTAAGTATTTACCAGAAATTGGAGGCCACCAATTTTAAAGAAGTTCACATTACTTTTAAATTTCCATTAGCTTTATTAATCCTTCGTAAAACTTCTACACAAAACACATTTTCCATCTGTAATGTCACTGGTAGAATAGCTCTCTGACTGCCAGTCAATTCTATCCTAAGAGGTAGGAAACCTGTTTTAAATTATCTTCAGTTCTGAAAAGGTAAATGGTGTCAGGGATTCTGGGTCTCAATTTATATTTAATAAGAATGAATTTTTTAATGTTTAGATTAATTCTGGTGAGAAAATAAATGGGATAAATAAGTACGTGATAATAATATTCTAGTCCAATTTTTAAAAGGTGAATAAAATGATTTTTGACATTTTATACTAAATTAAAGAAAAACATCTTCTACAGTATAAACGTAATAGTGTATAAATAAGTTAATGATCGGTCTGATCAATAACCTGTAAAACCCATGCTATGAACACTAGAAGGCTTCTTCTCAGTCACATAGTGTTCTTTGAAAAATACAGTGAAACATAACAATATGCTAAAAATAGCCTGGCTGGTGTGGCTCAGTGGATTGAGCGCAGGCTGCAAATTAAAAGACTGCCGGTTCGATTCCCAGTCAGGGCACATGCCTGGGCTGCCAGCCAGGTCCCCAGTGGGGTCCACATGAGAGGCAAACACACATTGATATTTCTGTCCCTTTCTTTCTCCCTCTCTTCCCTCTCTAAAAATAAATAAATAAAATGTTTTTTAAAAATAGTGTCTTAGTCAATCCAGACTGCCAAAACAATAAAGCCAATCCAAACATTAAGTATAAATAATGACCGGTGACAGATAAAATTGGGAAATAAAGTACCTCAAATGAAATAAATTTACAATCTTGAAATAAACTATAAATTTTGGTGATAGCAATACCTGAATAGGGTAGGGAGTGAAGGAAATATAATTAAAAGTTAAGCCAGATAATTCTCACACCCATAATAATGATAGGTAAAAATAAATATAAATTTAGGTATAATGAGTCAAGAATTACTGAGGGTAAAAATAAGAAAATAATAAAGTACTCAAGTCAATTGTTGTGCACATAACAAAAGCATCTAGAAATTTATGAGAATATTTTTCCTCCTTCAGGAAACATGAGATCAGACCTTTGTTCAGACCGTAAAAACCATTTCATACCAGACCCACTTAATCATCCTTCCCCTTGGAATTATTAAATTAGCAGTGACAGGAAACAAAGCAGATGTACATATACTCTATATTTAGACTTTAGGAATAATCTCAAACACATTTTTAAAATTAAATTACTTTAAATTGTTATGTGCTAGTGGTAAGAAGCAACCATAGAAATTGAATATTGGCAACACTTAAAGAGTCACACTGTAGAAGTTAGAAGTGGTTCTCTTCAAAAAAATGTCTGGGTAAAGCTAAGGAGACCAAACTATATGTAAAGTTTCCAAGATAATGATCTTTAAGAAAAGCAAACACATTTATACAGTCCCTAATGATCCCTATCACAAACAGAAAATTGGAGTCCTTTTTCTCATATGAAGACCAAATTATTCATCGTTTTCTATAATTTAGTGGTGTGGATTCCAGTTGAAATAGTCCTATCTATAGGAATAAAGTTTCAATAATGCAAGATGAGCAAGTTCTAGAGAATCACTGCATTATATTGTGTCTATGGTTAATGACATTGTATTATATACTGAAAAACTCTGTTGAAGGGTAGATCTTACGTTGTGTTCTTGCCACAATATAACTAAAGTTTTAAAAAATGTCTACTTGCAAATGGAAAAACAGACTGACTGAAACAGCAAATCTATAAAATACAGTCTCATAAAATCAGAAGGGTTATAGAGAACCTGAAAATAGAACTTATAAATAATTTATTAGAAACTATTTATTTCTATAAATTAGTGAGGAATAAGCAAGGACTCTAACTTTATAAAACTTTACATCCTTTTGAATTTATATATAAGTATTATGTATAAAATAATATGTATATTATTTCACAGAATAAACAATTTGTAATATGGAAAAAAGTCCCTAAAACTACAGAACAGAGGAGAATGGTAATTAAACCACTGAAAATATGTTGTCATAATTAGTCTCATAAAGATTAAGATTAGAAGATTTGATAACCTACCTAGGAATACATCAGAGTAGCACAGAATCTTTTCAATGAAAAATATTTAGAAGAATTTCTTCCAACTCATTAATTAAAATCTAGTATTAAAGCTACACTTTTTATTGCATTTACAAAAAAATATGGAAATGCAAGGAACTATAGATTACAGTATAAATTTTCCACATACACAGAGGGAGGTAGAGAGACTTCCCCCACCTCTCCTAAAGTGGAAGGAAGGATTCTAAGGCCAGTGTTGAATGGTCAACAGAGAGTCATTCATTCATTCATAATTTTAAGGCATATGAAATTGACATTTCAATCCTTTTAAGGAGTCATACAGGTTATCAAATCATTCTCAATATTAACCATCAACAACATCACAAATAAGTCTGTCCTGACAAGTAATAGAGTTCCTGACCCCTCCTTCAAAGAGTTGGGGATCTACCTTCTTCCTCTGCTTTCTCTTGCATTAAGATAGGTTTCAACTTCCCTGAACCTTCATGAACACACACTGCCTTCAGTTAAGGGAAAAGTGAAAACAAAACTATTAAGTGATTCAAACATAAATACTTTGATTCTTTTCAGAAAAATAAAGTGTGGCATTCTTGACTCCCTCACAAATTAAGAGAATACTGTCGAACATGACCAAGGGTTCTGGATCATATTTTTCAAATCTGGTAAAACCAGATCTAATGCGAGGTCAGAGTCTTTAACTAACTATATTCTAGAAATGAGAATACCAGCTTTATATTCCCTATTACTAAGTGAGCCTGAATAAAACTTGTTAAAGACTCATATATTAATGACTTGTTTATAGTTTCAGGATTTCCTAAAGGTCCAATTTCATAAATGCTGAAAAACATAAATAAATCTCTTTCTTATAAAGCACTCCTGTAAATTGCAGATGTTTTAAAGACAGCTTTCAGTATATTTAACTATTCATAATAGATCACAGAAATTTATTTCTCATTGAATTTTGGGGAGTAAAAATTGGCTGCTAAACTTGGGAAACCCAAATATAGGTGACATTTCAAGGATACTTTACTGAGTTGAATTTTGAAGGACATCATACACTAAGTTTTAGAAGAAGAACTGCTACATAGAATGACAGCTTTTACAAACCTCTATTCCACAAAATCATTAGTTTGTTTAGATAAAACCATATCTTCTATAAAAACAAAATGGTACAGACATTTTTTATCCAAATAGCATAAAAAGTCTACACAATGAGTTCTACGCTTAGTCCTTAAAAATAGCATTACAAAAATAATGTGGGCCCTGGCTGGTGTAGCTCAGTGGATTGAGTGCGGGCTGGGAACCAAAGGGTCCCGGTTCGATTCCCAGTCGGGGCACATGCCTGGGTTGCGGGCCAGGTCCCCATGAGGGCCATGTGAGATGCAACCATACATTGCTGTTTCTCTCCCTCTCTGTCTTCCTCCCTTCCCTTCTCTCTAAAATAAATAAATAAATAAAATCTTTAAAAAAAAAATAATGTAACCACATTATATACTTCTGAAGATATTTGAATTCCCTCTATGAATCTTCAATAAAATATCTCTAAAAGGTTTTCATTCAATATCTTCTGAACCCCAAATGTTATGTAGCTCACTATCTCAAAGAGCAACTTTCTCCATTTTTCCTATCTCTAATAGTTGGAAAGTTCTTTTCAATGCCATACCAAATCTGCTTCCTTATAAATCTATTTTTTGGCCCTATTTTTCCTTCCAGAACAAAATAGAATAAATAATATTTCTCTTCTATTTGATTACTATTAAATATTTGAATATATCTATGCACATACATATACAGGGTAGGGAAAAGTAGGTTTATAGTTGTGAATATGAAAAACACAGAGTATATTCTTCTATTATTTATTATTATATTATTTTCCATATAAAAACATGCATACATACATATATACGCTTTTTAAATATTAAGATATTTAGACTTCTGGCCAAAATGGAGAAATAGGTAGATATACTTTGTCTCTTTGCACAACCAAAGGAGGACAACAACAAATTTAAAATCAAAAAACAACCAGAACTGACAGAAAATTGAACTGTATGGAAGTCTGACAACCAAAAAGTTAAAGAAGAAACATTCATCCAGACCACTAGGAGGAGCAGAGGCAGGCAGCTGGGGTGGAGAGGACTCACAGCAAGGTGGGAGCTGGAGGACTGAGATGGCCAAGGTGGTGGTGGCTGACTGGGAGGTACCACATTTGCATGCAGAGAAACCAGGAGGAACAACTGTGGAAAAAGACAGACTACACAACCCAGGGTCCCAGCTCGGGAAAATAAAGCCTCAAAACTTCTGACTGTAAAAACCTATGGGGATGGTGATAGCAGGAGAAACTCCCAGCCTCACAGAGAGAGTTCACTGGAGAGACCCACAGGGTCCTGGAATGTACTCAAACCCACCCACCGGGGAATCAGCACCAGAAGGACCCAATTTGCTTGTGGGTACTGGAGGAAGTGACTGAAAGCCATCCAAGAGCGTAGCAAGTATCACTGTTCCCTCTCTGACCCTTCCCCAACAAACAGTGCCAAAACCCAGTGACCTGGGTTGCCCTGCCCTGGTGAATACCTAAGGCTCCACCTCTCACTATGTAACAGTGCACTGAGACAAAAAAATATGGCCCAAATCAAAGAACAGATCTAAGCTCCAAAAAGAGAACTAAGCAAGGAAGAGATAGCCAACCTATAACATGCACAGTTCAAAACACTGGTAATCAGGATGCTCACAGAAATGGTTGCGTATGGTCGCAAAATAGAGGAAGAATTGAAGGCTATGAAAAGTGAAGTAAAGGAAAATGTACAGAGAACCAACAGTGATGGGAAGGAAACTGGTACTCAAATCAATGATTTGGACCAGAAAGAACAAATAAACATTCAACCAGAACAGAATGAAGAAACAAGAATTCAAAAAAATGAGGAGAGGCTTAGGAACTTCCAGGACAACTTTAAACATTCCAATCACAGGGGTGCCAGGAGGAGAAGAGGAAGAGCAAGAAATTGAAAACTTATTTGAAAAAGTAATGTAGGAGAATGTCCCCAAACTGGCAAAGGAAATAGACTTCCAGGAAGTCCAGGAAGCTCAGAGAGTCCCAAAGAAGTTGGACCCAAGGAAGCACACACCAAGGCACATCATAATTAAGTTACCCAAGATTAAAGTTAAGGAGAGAATCTTAAAAGCGGCCACAGAAAAAGAGACAATTACTTACAATGGAGTTCCCAGAAGACTATCAGTTGGTTTCTCAAAGAAACCTTATAGGCAAAAAGAGGCTGGAAAGAAGTATTCCAAGTCATGATAGGCAAGGACCTACATCCAAGATTTCTCTACCCAGCAAAGCTATCATTTAGAATGGGAGGGCAGATAAAGTGCTTCCCTGATAAGTTTAAGTTAAAGGAGTTCATCATCACCAAGCCCTTATTATAGGAAAAGTTAGGGGGACCTATCCAAGAAAAAGAAGAAGATCAAACCTATGACAGCAAAATGAAAACAAATTCACAACTATCAACAACTGAACCTAAGAAAAAAAAACAAAAATGAAAAGAAACTAAGCAAAAAACTAGAACAGGAACAGGTTTACAGAAATAGAGATCACCTGTAAGGTTATCAGCAGGGAAGGGGATGGGGTAGAAGCTACAGAAAATAAGAAGCATAAATGGTAGGTATAAAATAGACAAGGGGAGGTTAAGAATGGTATGGAAAATGGAGAAGCCAAAGAATTTACATGTACCACCCATGGATGTGAACTAAGGGGGCAGGGGAATGCTGGTAGAGGGGTGCAGGGCAGAGGGGAATAAAGGGAGAAGAAAATGGAACAACTGTAATAGCATAATCAACAAAATATATTTAAAAATAAATATTAAGATATTTAAAAAGAATAAATGATATTAAAATTTAACAAAGGAATTAGGGCCCAATCAAAACTAAGGAAAACAACAGACAATGTTAGAAAAATTTGGTGGTGAAGCTGAAAGAAGTTAGAAATGTATTTGTGCAAGTCAGAAATATGCTCAGTTATTTGTGCCAAGAAAATGAGAAAGGAAAAGAGTAGCCGACAGGCCATGAGTTTGGCAAGAAAAACAAGTTTTAAAAAGTTAAATTGCTCAAAGTCACTCAGCTAGTAAATGACACAGAGACTCTGAACTTGGGAAGTTCTGCTCCAGAGACTATGTTCTTAATCAGGCACAATACTGCCTCTCAACACTACTGTGCCTCTTCGGGAAATATGCCAAACCAAAACCCATGTGAAGCTAATTGCTTCTATCAGAATCGTGACAGACACTATCACAAAACACACTTCAAAAAGGAAAGCTTAAATCATGATTTAAGTTACTACAAAAAGAAAGAATTAAGTTGTGACCTGAACTCTGGGTCCCAAATACCAAATCTTAGAATCTTTGAGGAGTAAAAACATAATTTGATTTAAAAAAAAAAAAAGAAAAGAAAAAAAATCCACTGTTATGTTGCCATGCTTCTGGTATCATTTTTTGTCCTGAATACACTTCAGGAAGTCAGAGGCACTTGCTATGATCACCTAAGCTATCTCCTCAACACACTGAAAACAGAGCAGCAGTAATAATCTGGAGTTTTCAGATGAACATAGGGTTACAGTTGCTAGGATATAATTGCTGCATATTCTCTTAGATGATGCATCTTGAGCCATTGTCATAACAACACTTACATGTCAATGTTTTTCTAATGTTCTTGGAGAGCCTGATTGGCCCCTAGACTTCAGTTGTTGCTCAGAGGGAAAAAAAGGAAGCCTAAAGGTACTTCTGGGCCTTGTGGTTCAGCTGCAATTGCTGGGTTACCATATGGCCACACAGAAAAAAATGAAATATACCTGTCATTTCAACTTAAGCTATGATACAAAACATAAAGTTAAGCATAAAAGGAGATACTGAAATATGTAGACAGTATTGATTGATAAAGGTTAGACGTACATCAGAAGTTTCTGAACGGAAGTTTCTCCATAAATATTATTTTACAGGAGAGTGAATTGAAGATTATACAAAACTCCTACACAGAAGTAACAAAAGTGGGAGTACTGGATATACTAAATTTTTGTGTAATATTTTTTTCTGAGTACTCAATTGAAGTCCAACATGTTTTAGTGTTGGACTTCAATTGAGTACTCAGAAAAAAATATTACACAAAAAAACAGCTAAATTCACTACTAGAATAAATCTTTTAAAATGGTAAAGACTAAATGGGAACATATTACTTTATTAGAAAAACAGAGATTTTTAAAAATTTAATTATCTACAATCACACAACTAATAAGAATTCCAGGAAAAAGTAAAAGTAGGTACACAGTAGATATTTCAGGATTATTAATAATAAAAATAGATGGTATTTTTCCTTAACGTTCTGCATTTTCCAAAGTCTGTAGAAAGTATAAATTATTATATCACAAAAAACTCAAAAGGAATACAATAAGATTGAAGAAATATTTGATTAAAATCTGTAGTAGCTACAAAAAGATATAGTTCCATTTTTTATTTTTTTATTTATTTTTTTAAGATTTTATTTATTTATTTTCAGAGAGAGGAGAAGGGAGGGAGAAAGAGCAATGTATGGTTGCCTCTCACATGGCCCTCATTGGGGACCTGGCCCGCAACCCAGGCATGTGGCCCGACTGGGAATCGAACCGGGACCCTCTGGTTCCCAGCCCACGCTCAATCCACTGAGCTACACCAGCCGGGCATAGTTCCATTTTTTAAAGAAGAAAAAAAAGAAGAAATTAAACTGATGAGCAAGGACACATCACATGGTATAACAGAGTAACCACTTTAGGACACTATCAGTACCAAGATATGGGAGAAACGCATGAGCTTATACACTCCTTTTAAAACTATCACATGCCGCTTTTTTTCAGTGAGGTCTTCTCTGCCCCATCAATCTCTTCAACCCAATACCAGTCACTCTATTACATCAACATGTCCTATGTACTTCATAGAAAAAGAGAGAAATAACAGTACAATTAACAACTAACTTCTCACTGTAAACAACAAAGGCCAAAGACAGAAAATTATGTATTCAAATTGCTGGGGGGAAAATACTGTCAACCAAGAATTCTACACACAGAAAAGCTATCCTAAATTAAGGTGAAATAAAAAGCTTCCCAGATGAACAGAGTGTAGAACTCTGTACTAGTAAATGTACTGTACACGGCGTACTAAAGGAACTCCTTCAGGTGGAAAGAAATACATGAATATATGGAAAGAAATAAAAAGCATTGATAATGATAAATATGTGACTAAATATAAGAGAATATATGCATACACTTTAATATATTGTCCTTTCTTAACCTAATTCATTTTTAAAAACCCACATATATAATTGCAATTATATATACAATTATTACAACTATCATTATATATAATTGGGTTTATAATAGGCAAATAATACCACAAAAGGGAAGGAAAGAAAAGGGAAGGAGGACAGGAGGAGAAATTGAAAAAGAAGAAGAAAACCCTCTCAACTCTCAGACTACATGACCATGTAAGTAAATGGTCCTAAAGTGTCTATACAAAAAAACACATTTTTTACTATTCTATAATATTAAGCTATTCTAATTTGAGTTTAGCAGAGTCATAGGACTCAAGAACAATATATAAAACATAACTTGTATTCTTATATATTAATATAATACATTTTTAACATTCTATTCACAATATCATCAATAAAGAATAAAAGTAAATTTAACAAAAAAGTGCAAGGCCTGTACACTGAAACTGTAGAACATTTTTGACAAAAATTAAAGATTTAATGAATTGAGAAAGAACATGGAATGAACAACTCAATATTGTTAAGATGGCTATTCTCTCTAAATTAATCTACAGATTTAGTGCAATACCTATTGAAATTCTGGAAGTTTTTTAGAAGTTGGCAAATTGATTCTAAAATGTATGTGGAAATATAAAGGGAATGTAAAACAAATTTTGAAAAAGAAAAAACTTAGAGGACTTAAAATACCCAATTGCAAAGTTTAACTTTCATATAGTAATCAAAATATTGTATTGTCAGCATAGAGTTAGATATTTTTAAAAACTGAAAAGAACAGAAAAGCTAGAGAAAAGTATAGACCTACTGATTTTTGACAAAGTTGCCTTTGCCAAAAGGCAAAGTTTTCTCAACAAAATGTGCTGAGACAATTGTATGTCTATATGGAAAAAAACAACAATAAAAACTTAGTTCTTCACGGCATATACAAAATGTGCTTCAAAATGGAATGCAGACCTAAATCTAAGAACTAAAATTATAAAACTTCTTTAAGAAAATAAAGGAGAAAATCAATGTAGTCTTGAGTTACAAAGATCTGTTAGATATCATACCAAAAATGTGATCCACAAAAGAAAATACTGGTACCATCAAAATAAAATTGTTCTTCAAAATACAGTACCTTTTGAAGTTAATGTAGTATCCAGAATGTATATTTTTAAAAGTACAGTTCAATAGTAGAAAGACGAACAACACAATTAATATGGGTGAGCATCTGACTAGAATATTTAACCAGAAAAGCTATGACAATGGCTACTAAGCACAAAAAAAGATGCTTCAAATCATTAGACATCAGGGAAATGTAAATTAAAATTCAAGATGTAATACCACTTTACAACCACTAGGGTGGTTATGATCAAAACCCAGACAATACCCAGTACTGATGAGGATGTGAAGAAACTTGAATGCTCATATATTGTTGGTCAAATGTGAAATGTTATAGCTTCTTTGTTAAATAGTGTGGCAATTTCTTTAAAAAATTAAACAATTTAACTGGATTGTTTGCTTTTTGGGTGTTGAGTTTTATAAGTTCTCTGTAAATTTGAGATATTAACCCCTTATCCGATATATCAGCAAATATGTTCTCCCATTCATTGGGTTATCTTTTTATTTTGTTGATGGTTTCATTTGCTGTGTAAAAAGTTTTTAGTTTAATGTTGTCCCATTTGTTTATTTTTCTTTTGTTTGTTTCTCTTGCCTGTGGAGGTATATCAGAAAAAAATATTGCTATGAGCAATGTCTGAGATTTTACTGCCTATCTTTTCTTCTAGGATTCTTATGGTTCAGGGTCTAACATTTAAGTCTTTAATCCATTTTGAATTTCTTGTGTGTGGTGTCTAGGTTAATTTTTCTGCACATATCTGTCCAATTTTCCCAATAGCATTTATTGAATAAACTATCTTTAGCCCATTGTATGTGTTTGCTTCCTCTGTCAAATATTGACTATAAAGGCATAGGTTTATTTCTGGGCTCTATATTCTGTTCCATTGACCTATGTGTCTGTTTTATGCCAGTATCATGCTGTTTCGATAACAATCCAATTAAAAAATGAGCAAATGACCTGAATAGACACTTCTCCAAAATGGACACACAGAGGGTCCAACAGATATACGAAAAACTTTAAACCACAATGAGACATCACCTCACACATGCCAAAATAGCCATCATTAATAAATCAAGAAGTGCTGGCGAGGATGTGAAGAAACGGGAACCCTAGTACACTGTTGGTGGGAATGCAGACTGGTACAGCCACCATGGAAAGCAGTAAGGAAGTACCTAAAAAAATTAAAAATGAAACTGCCACTTCTGGGAAAACAGCCAAAGAAAACCGAAACACTCATTTGAAAGAATATAAGCACTGCTGTGTTCATTGCAGCATTATTTACCATGGTCAAGATTTGGAAGCTGCCAATGTGTCTATGAACAGATGAGTGGATAAAAAAGCTGTGATACACTTACACAGTAGAATACTACTCAGCCATGAAAAAGAAGAAACTGTTACCCTTTGCGACAGCATGGATGGACGTGGAGAATATTACGTTAAGTGAAATAATACAGTCAGAGAAAGATAAATACCATATGATTTCACTCAAGTGTGGAATATAATGAACAAACTGAACCAACAAGCAAAACAGAGACAGGCTCAAAGAGAGCAGGCAGACAGCTCTGGCGGGGGACGGGGGAAGGGTGTGGAGGAATGGAGCAAAAAAGAAAAAGGACTCATGGACACGGACTACAGTGTGGTGACTGTGGCAGGGGGTGGGGGTGAATAGAGGTGGAAGAAGGTATAATAGGGATAAATGTTAATGAAAGAATACAATAAAAAAGACAGAAATTAAAAAAATTAAGCATATACTTACCATAGGACACAGCACTTCCTGTCCTAGTAATCTACCCAAGAGAAATCGAAATGTATTCAACACAAACTCCTGTGTGCAAATGTTCATTGCAACATACTCATAATAACCAAAATCTGAAGCAATACTGTGTCCATCAACTGATGAATGGGGAAAATAATAGTGATATATCCAAGCAATGGAATATTGTTAAGTTCTAAAAATTAGGAAATTGCTCATGCATGAAACAACATGATAAACCTCAAAAACATGATCCCAGATGAAAAAAAAAGGACTACATATTTGTATGATTCCATTTGTAGGAAATGTCTTAAAGAGGCAAATCTATGCAGATGAAAGTAGGTCAGTGGTTTTCTGGGGCTGGGAATAAAAGCAGGGATTAACTGAAAATGGGGGTGTAAAGTGTTCTAAAACCGTATTTTTGTGATAGTTTTGCAACTATGTACACTTACTAAAAATTATTTTACTGAATACTTATAAAAATGTTAATGCAAATAAAGAGATCATTAAAAACGGTGAGGTAGACAATGCATCCAAAGCAGCTCTTCGACTTTTAATTTATTGATACTTAAATTACCAGCTAAAACAAAATTATCCTAAGTTAAAAAGAAACAATTAGGAAGACTGTAAACAATTTTTAACTAAGGGCCTAATTCCTACCCCCATCAGAACCTATGACACTATAGCTAAATAATATCTAAAATCCAGTAGAAGCTGCCTCATTTGTAAATTTAGGACTGTAATATTTGAAATAAAAACATGGCAAAATGTGCACCTCAAGCATGATGGTCACTGTAAGAAGTATGTAATTCACTATACAGTCATCTGCCTTATCCTCTGCTGTCCAGACTACAGGAACTACACAGTAACACAGCACCATACAGAAACCCTAACACTGCAGCCATAAAAAACGAGAGAGAGCCAGAAGGAACCCCAGTGATATCTGCACCAGAATCGAACTCGTCTAACCTGCTTTAAAAGGCAGTTTATGGTCAGGGATGAGTTTGGAGAAAAATAAGCAATGCAAAATTAATATTAAAGATCTCATTTATAATTACAAGAGCAAAGAAAATTCCAGATAGTTTTTCATGAAGTTATATCTATGTTCTACAATGCTAATTTATATAGAAAGCCCTAATGTCATTTTGTCCATCACTAAAATATTATTCAATACTTGAAATTTTCTAATAGAATATTATGGTCTAAAAGAGAAGAAAAGCTTACATTTTTCCAAATTAAATTAAAGTCAAGTCAAACACTGTATTCTTGACAACCAGATGAAACTTGTCTTTCAACAGTGTCCTTATGGGATAGTAAAATTAATAAGCTTTTCAATCATCGTGTCAAAAAAAGCTGGCCATTTGTCTGGAAAAGATAGAAAAGCATTTTGAAAATAACTTTGACCACAGAGATCAGAGGTTAATTCTTCCTTTATTCTTTGAAAATTATTTCCCAGCATTTTTTCATAGTTTCTAAATAATAAGACAGATGTGAAGATATTTCTGGGGATTGAAAAAGAAGTGTGCTGTTATGCTTCTCCTTGGTTCCAAACCTGAGAACTCAAGTGAAAATGAACAACGATGCTGCTGCTCTGTCGCAGGGATGATGTACTTCAAACGGTGGATCCCTTCCACAACGTTATTAAAGTTCTTTGAAGCACTGCTACTAAGAAAAAAACATATCAAAAGAGTTCATACTATTCATTGTTTGTCAAAACCCATTGCTGCTTCAGGTTGTGCCTAAGTTAAGAAATCCATTTCATTCTAGAAGCCACAGGCACAGCAAAGTGCTGTTGCAAGTGAACAGAAAACATAATAGTAGACACGGGTAATAAAAACTTGGTTCCGAACTTTAGTGAATCTCGAAAGGACACTAAGAATTTTAAAACGATAGTGTACATAAAAAGCAGATCCAAAATAAATAAAATCTTAAAAAAAAAAAATTAAAAAAGCCCAGCTGGTGTAGCTCAGTGGATTGAGCGCGGGCTGGGAACCAGAGGGTCCCGGTTTGATTCCCGGTCGGGGCACATGCCTTGGTTGCGGGCCAGGTCCCCAGTGAGGACCATGTGAGAGGCAACCATACATTGCTCTTTCTCCCTCCCTTCTCCTCTCTCTGAAAATAAATAAATAAAATCTTAAAAAAAAAATTAAAAAAAAAAAAAAAAGCAGATCCAGAGTTCCAATGGAATAAGTGACAAGGGAGCTTCCCGTCTTTATTAAAAAGGCAAGAAGCAAGGCCCAGGTCACATTTTGTGAAGATGTTAGTTAGACTTGCTATTTCTCTAAAATTATTAAATCTGCTAACCACCTCAGTACTTCTTTCTAGAAGGTAAGAAGTGAGGAGAAAAATGAATAGAAGGAATCTTACAAGTAGAAAGGAATAATAATAATAATAGTGGTAGAAGTAATAATAATGAACATTTATTTAACACTTAATCGAGAGGCCAAAGATTTAATAAAAATTTTATATGGAGTATGTCACTTAATCCTCACAAATGACTTTTTGAGTTATTTGTCCACATAAACTACCAGAGAATTATTTTAACTTTGTCTTCACAATAGAATGAGCCCTCTATGGTTGAAAAGTCAGATTCCTCTCTGCCTCTTTTAAAAATGCATCTAAATTCATTGAAAAATAGGGATGACAGAAAGCTTCACAATCGACTGACCTCATATAAATTTCTATATTTGTTAAGGATGACTTGTAAAGAGTAAAAATATTAATTAGTAGTCTAGTTTCCTTAATTTCCAAATGAATAAATTTGAGGCTCAGAGATTATAGGATTTTAAGAGATTACTAAAATCATTGTCAGAGGTACTCTCTCCCAGGCTATTGCCACTCGCCCCACACACCACGACCTCACAATGCAGAGAAGGACGCTCTGAGACACTCCTCTAATTTCTAACAGTCCCACTACAAACGTGGTCCCTTACGTCCAAAACAAGCTCTGGGATCTGTGTCGACGAGTTTATCTGACCAAATGTTGACACCATTGGACTGCACATTGGACTGCAACAAATTTCTTCTTAAATTTGCCACAAAGCCTCAAAAGATCTATGTGATAAACTTCTAAATTCTCAGAATATTAGATTAGAACAACCTGAGAGAAAACACAGCACAAATTAACATGGATTCCCATCTAAATCTTAATTCCCAATGCTGAATCTGTTCTTTTTAAATAATAAACTAATTCATTCATATTTAATGCTTGACATCTGACAAGGGAAGATGATTTAAAAAGGAATCGAGTGTAAAGAAAGACAAAAACACCCCTGACCAGTGGGTCTCAGCGGTTCAGGCACTGTCCCACGAAGTAGAATGTCTCTGTTTCAGTTCTGGTCAGGGCCGTGCCTGAGTTGTAGGTTCCCTCACCAGACCGGGTGAGTGTGAGTGACGACTGATCAATGTTTCTCTTTCACATTCATGTTTCTCTCCCTCTCTTTCTCCCTCCCTTTCCCTCTCTCTAAAAAATAAACAAATAAAATCTTTTTTAAAAAGACAGAAACATAGGAATGCCATATGGGAAAAATAGAAAAGTTAGAGAAGAATATGTGAGGCATAGATGATCACTTAGAGAAGATGTAAAGGGAACAAAAAAAAAAAAAAATGGGAATCAAAGCTTTGTCAAACCATCTGGGAGAGTTCTTTCTGACCTCAAAATTCTGTTGAATGAAATTCTGGCCATGATTACTGCATCAGATGCCTGTCAGTGGCATTCTTGCTGCTTGGTAACCAGCCCTTACGTCTTTATAACTCTTTAAAACTAGGTTGATGGTTTTCTATTTCTTCAGTAGCTCATCAAATTGCTCACAAGCATGATGCACCTCTAGCCATGTAGTCACCCACTGGCTGACAACACAAAATGACAAAGATTATGGTTTAGTAAAAGGATCACAGTTCATTTTGCTCCTGATTTACTGTCATTCAGCGGCACGATTAGCTCTTGTTTCGTTGGTTTGTTTTTGTTTTTGTTTTGACGGCAGGGGCAGTGGTTCATAGGTATTAAGTGAATGGCCAAAAATAGTTAAATTATCATGAAAGCCTTCACTGTTCTACTAAGAAGTAAATATCCTAAATTATTTAAAAATAGCACTTTCTCATCAAATTAGAAACATCAGACAACATAAAGTTATAACAGGAATAGCTATTATGGGCAAAATAATGAATATCAAGCTCAAATTTATCAACAGAAACATAATTTTTAACCCTGATTTTCTTTCTTCTTTCCATGTTTTAAGAAACTACAAATTTAGAATTTAGCAACATAATAATTCAAAAATATTATATATCTAGTTAAGACTCACTCCATGCCACAACTTAACATTGACTATAGTTTCCGTTTGGGCCAACTGCACCCTCCCAAACATCCCATTCTGGTAAACCCAGGTAAATGAGCAGAAATGTAAATATAAGATGCCAAGAATGTCATCCTTATCCCAACTAAAATTCCTGCCTACTGCTTTATTTTTAAATTGCCACTGACAT
Source organism: Micronycteris hirsuta (assembly GCA_004026765.1). NCBI lineage: Eukaryota > Metazoa > Chordata > Mammalia > Chiroptera > Phyllostomidae > Micronycteris > Micronycteris hirsuta. The sequence continues at coordinate 63,568 of PVJI01000973.1, forward strand.
GTTTAAATTATAATTGCATCCTCTCAATGAGCACAGTCCCTTATTATTGAAACTGGCAGGGGGCCTTGACATTTGAGTCATCATTTCATTAGGGCTATTTCTTACACTGGTGTACAAATTAAATAGAAATATAGCCAGATGAAATATGGAGTGGGGAAATCTGAAGCAGTAACTTTAAATTGGATTAATATGTCTCAGGTCTACCAAAAATATAAAACAGTTAACATCGGTAATAATATATTCTACTCCAGACATATTTTTAAAAATATTAACTTCAATTCTAAAGGGTAGAGATGCTGCAAATCCTCCTAGCCAAAAATTGTACTTCTGTAAGACAGAACTAACTTTAATATTCCCCATGTTACAAAGATAGAATAATCCCAGTTTTAACACAACTACAAATATGGATAAAAATATTTAACAACTTTCCTCCAGTCTAAAGCACTTCAAAATGGGTTGCAGTTACAGAATACATACATGTATATACACACATATATACATATATACATGTATATACACATATGGCACATGCAAAAATATTACTTAAAACATCATGTGTAATAAAATAGAAATAATGAAGTTCACTCAGACTAATACATCCTAATGTGTACCAAAATGTATCTTCAGGTTTTTCCTCGGATGTTTTCAAATCACTGAACTTTTTTTTTTAATATTACTTTATTGTTGTTCAATTACAGTTGTCTGCATCCTCTCCCCTCCCCTCCCCCCACCCCCTCCAAACCCACCTCTCTCCCCTGCCTCCATGCTCCCCCTTGGTTCTGTCCATGTGTCCTCCATAGTGGTTCCTGAAAACCCTTCTCCCCATAGTCCCCTCCCCCCTCCCCTCTGGCCACTGTTAGATTGGTCTTCCTTTCAATGTCTCTGGTTATGCAAATCACTGAACTTTTATGATGACAATACTACTGAATGAGTATTCCTAAACCACCTGATACAGTCACGAATAAATGTGCATCCTTTCATCTTTCTCAAATTATTTATTTACCATTTTTCTGCTGAATTTCAAAATTATCAAAATGAATCAATTATGAAACTAATGCTGAATAACAAAATCCCCAAAAATGCCTTTAACTCTGCTTCAGGAGGCTATTTCCTAGTTTCTTTTATCACTGCAGGCGCTCGGAATGCGTGCGCATTATTCATTCACTGACTTCTCAGTTGTTTCTGCAATGCTTCCTTCCTTCGGCCCAGAACAGTCTATTCATTTCTGAAAGCCAACAGCTTTCCCAGAATGCTTGGGAACAAGCCTAAGAGAACTTTATTTATCTCGATACAAAATATTGAAAAGAATTTCTATTGAAAACTAAATGTACATTCAAATGTCTACTACGGTAAAACATTATTTTTTCCTTTTAAGCACTGAAAGTATATTACCAAATTTAAAGTAGTCATGGCTGATTTTTCTTGACATTTTATTATTTATTTTATGGTTGACTTTTTCTAAAAAATATTTACCTGAGGAAATATGTTTGTTGAAACTCAACTATGTTAAGATGTATTTCTGTTCTTCCCATCACTTATTCATAATTTGTAGCCCAGATTTTCCCAAAAGGATCTCAAACAAATCCACAATAAAGACGCCTAGTGTTCACTGTATTCTCTCAAGGAGCAAACATGTTCCAAAGAAACATGGACTAAAATTTAATTAGAACTCCAGAGATAGTTACTTCACTTCCAACTTTTAGAAAATACATTATTCTGTATATTAAGACAAAACTATAGTGTAAAACAGACGTTCCTAGATTATGAAATTTAGGACAGAACATACCCAAAGTCTAGCTAGCTCTTGACCTACATTTATTGAGGGGCAAGGCAAGCGCATCCCACAGTGTCGTAACCAGTCTTTCCATTTCTCTCTGAATTTCACTTCAATTGCTGGAAATATTCATGGTTTTACAGTATCAGATTTTTAATGAGTCCCATCATTTTTGTAATTACTATGGCTAGTATTAATAAATGTCTTCTTTTCATATTCTGAAATAAATTAATGGAATATGCAAACACTATGCAAAAATGGCTGGGAACAGGGCCAAATCTTATTACATACATCCAGGGACCAGTAATTTTCTAAATGGCGGTTTAAGCTCTCTTGCCTAAATAATTACAAGTACAGCCAGCACGTAATTTACTGAAATAATTATGCAGTCTTCTAGTTTCCATCACCCATCTCAAGTTCATGGCTACTTACCTTGTCTTTATTTTCTGTGCCAGAAGCCTCAGGCTTGGTCCTAATCACAAACGGGGTAGACAGTCGCAACAGGACCCTTTCGAAGGTGGCATTCACCTTTGGAGAAACAATCTCAAAGCAGTCCTCGAACTTGAGCACTTTGTGAGTGTCGCATCGGAGCTGCTTCCTCAGGCCTTCCCCCAGCTGAAGGACCAACATGTGGGGGTCAAACATCAAGTGGAAAGGGAAGGCTCTGCAGAAGGTGTTGATGCTAATTCGGAGGTCCTCGGGAACTTGGGAGGTTCCCTGTGGAAGGTTCTTCGTGATATGAGTATTGTCACATTCTTTGATAAGGAAAGTAAGACAGCTGCAGTTGCCTGGGTTTGAGCCATCAGAGCACAATTTCTCATTTGCAACCTGTTCCACTTCCACATCCAGCCGATATATCTTCTTTCCTGCGGCCTTAATCATCCCCAGCATGGCAAAGCCCACAGTATGGTGAGGGTGGAAGTAGTGGAGCATAAGAGTACCTTCGGGAAGCTCTTTGCATAGGAATGATGGCGACTCCAGAGTGGCCTGTTTCCCAAAGGAAGTTCTAATGTGTTCCAACAAAGCATCAAAGCCATTAAAAAAGTCCTGCAACGTGCCACCTACAGCTCGAAGCACTCTCTCATTCTCATCAAAGCATATATTAAAGAACTCCTCGCCAAATCTTTCTTGAATTTCCTCAAACTTCAAACCTAGAGGTAAATGGGAAGCAAATGTTAGTGAAGAATAATATAAATAATTGAATTTACAGCTTCTAAATACTTATCAAATGAGGTAGCTATGGGTGAAACCTGAGAGGTCCACAAATTTCCCAAATAGGTTAATTCATTTATTTTGAATCAGAGAAAGTAATTTTCATCTTCTGAATGGTTCTAGGATGTTAATGAGCATAAATAAACTCATTCATTTGTTTGTTTGTTTGTTTGTAAACAGACTTTATTTGCAGAGCAATTTTAGATTTACAGCAGAATTGAGCAGAAAGAATGTAAAAATATTTTCTATCTACCCCAGAGCCCCTCCACACACAAGCCCCGCACCCCACCATCAACACAGTGCACTGCAGCAGTACATTTGTTACGACCAATGAACCTGCACTGACAACATTATCACCCAAAGTCCACAGTTTACATCAGGATCCCCTCTTGGCGCTGTACTCGTTGGGTTTTGACAAGTGTATGATGACGTGTTTCCATCCCCCTGAGCAGTTCCGCTACCCTAAAAATCCTGACACTTCATCTGTTTACTTCTGCCTCTCCCAACCGCGGGAGCAACAACTTTTTAAACGCTGCTAATCTAACCTTTCTTCTCATTGCCCTATTCCATTTGCTGTAATTAGCACAAATAATATCTTTTCCTGAATGATTCCGCTCATTGTTAAAACGATTTTTATGGAGGCAGCTATAAGGTCTCTACAATATGTCCATCCAATATTACCATCTTACTTATCAAAATCCACTTGTTAAGAGGAAAACATCAACCAGAAAGGGAATCTATGGTATGCAAGTGATGAAAGGCACCAGGTCATCTAGGGTAAACAGAAGGACTAAAGTCAGGAATCTCAGGGGAAGTCCTGTAGATCAGCTACACCCATCAGTGAAAGATAAAACAAGAAATTAGAAATGGCAAAGCTGGAATGCTTTTCATTCTTTCACCTAAAAAAGTAAAAATAGCCAAGAGTGGAGTGGAGTAGTAATCTGACCAGATAGAGTTAAAGGTCTTTGTTAAGTTTCTAAGTCCATACTCACTCCTAGATGCTGTGGCAAAAAGAAACTCTGCCTTATCGTAATATAATTATAATAAAAAATACATATATACATACACAGACACATACACACTCAATGCATGTAATGATTAGAAACAAAGGCGCATGTGATCAAGTAGATCGATCCACTCTTGAGGGTGATCTGAGGAAAAATAATGAGGGAATTTATGGTCCAAAGATGAATACAACACATATAAAAGAGTTGAGTCTATATGCTACAGAAAATTTTATTAGAATCACTACTGTGCCCTGGCTGGTGTAGCTTAGTGGATTGAGTGCCAACCTGTGAACCAAAGGGTCACCAGTTCGAGTCCCAGTCAGGGCACATGCCTGGCTTGCAGGCCAGGTCCCCAGTGGTGGGGGGCACACATGAGAGGCAACCCCACATGGATATTTTTCTCCCTCTCTGTCTCCCTCCCTTCCCTCTCTCTAAAATTAAATAAATAAAATCTTTAAAAAAAATTTTTTTAATCAATCGATTGATTTGCCTTTTACTTTGGCTGTGTAGGGAAACAGGATTTTGTCAACCCAAAACATGTCTCTTTGTCATGAGGATTGTTTTTAAGAAACAAAAGACTCAGGAAGGGCTTTCTACCTCCCCCTTAACTGCCTAAAAGATTCAGATAAATGGCCTAGTCCAGGAAGAGCTTTCACCGGAGATAACTACCAAACCGGAGATAACTACCAAGAATATGGGTTAGGAGTGAAAGGCCTTGGAGACAAAAGTCCACTCTGTATCCCAGTGTCTCCCCATGACCCAGTAAACACCTGCTTGTCCATCCCCATGTGAATTGTCTTCCCCCCTCTGAAGCGCCAGACTCCTACCCCTCTCCTTAGTTCAGAATGACATATAAGCCCCGGCTGCTGACCATTCTGTGGGCCCCATATTCTTATGAATCCCAGTACATCTGTAATTAAATTATTTTTATTTCTGTGAATCTGTCTCATGTCAATTTAATTTTTATAGAGCCATAAAAACCTAGAAGCATAGAGGATTTTTTCCTCCCCCAGAGCTAAAGTGAATACATGTAGTTTATGTTTTAATATTACCTTTCCTAGTCTACTCCTTCTTATGAAAAGGCCTTGAAAGGCAGGGCTGGGAGAAGACAGAGCACTTTAGGGGTGTCCTGGCGGACTGCAGAGCACCCTGGGCTGCCTACGGCTTGGTTTTCTGTCCCTAGCTACTATTCCCTAAGGGTTCTCTCCATCCAGGAATGAGAGAATAAAATGGTCAACAATATTAGTTAACAAATAGAGTGAAAAAACATCAAACATTCTTTGAGACCTTACTATAGAGTCTAAACATGGTGGTAGCCAAATTAAAAGGCCAGATTGACAAAGAGGTTCCTAAAATCAATGTGAAATGAAAAAAGCAAAAATCTAAGTGAAAAAGAGTCCCTTTATGAAGAAGCATTTCACATTAATTTTAGTTTCACAGATCTGATGCTCAAAGCAAGCTGAGAAAGTCACCTATTAGGGTAAAAATATCAGTCACCACTCACATGGGCACGTTACAAGATTGCCCTTCAGCATATGCTGCATTCACGAACAGTAATAGCAGCCAGAATTGATAAGAATGGCATTCATCTGCCCGGGTCGCTATGTGGGAGAAAGCAACATAGACAACACTCACTGCAGGTTGGCTCCTGCTCCAGCTGCACCGCTGAAACTGCATTGTAACTAATTAAACCAGCACATACTGTTTCATCCTTATCTCAGTTAACCTTGTTTGTCGTTTTTCCTTTCATTTGATTCTACCCATCATCTCTTCCTTCTAAATCTCCCTTCTCTCTTGGCTTATAAAACCACGCTCTTTTGATTTGATTACTATCCGTCTGAAAATTCCTTCACTAAAACTTCTCCCTATGCCAAATCCTTACATCACCTTCACTACATTGTAACTGAAAAATTCTAATACATACAAGTTGTATTTATGTCCCTTCAGAGACAATGTTCTTTGTCACTATTAAAACTTGTCATTATAAAATTCTAATTAAAAACTAAAATCAGAATAAAATTTCTTATAATCTGACTGTATTTGCTGACCTATAAAATCCCATGTACCACTGAAAATATCCATAGACTACTTCCATATTTTGAAGAGTTATATCTTAAAAGGACTTAGGGTCTTTATTCACAGAAGAGAAAAATAGAATTTCTTCAAACTTGCATTTTTCATAGTATTGAAAATGTTCTCACAGTTACTAAGAATACAGGTATAAATAAAATACAGTAAGTTTACATGCTTATGTTCTATTTCCAATGTCAAAATTCCAAAGAATCTTCCAAAAAATAACAAGTAAATTCACCAGAGGAAGTAAAAACTACTGTGTGAGTGGGTAGCCACACTCTATGAAATAAAAATCCTTGCTGTTTTAAAAACCACTTCTGTACTTTAAGGTATGGGGATTGTTAGTTCTCAAATGACACTAAGACCCACTGGGATGCAAAAGTGACTTGTACCAATAATGAAAAACTAAATTATTTTGAATATTATACTCAAATGCTATAGATGGTAATTCTATATAAACCATAATATTCAATTACCTAACACAAACTTTTTGTTCTCACAATTGTTAAACTGTACAAGATCAGAAAAAAAAAAAAAAAAAACGGGCCTCTATAGATAATTAAATTACAGTGTGATCGGGCTAAAATAGTGCCAGGGTCATAGAGGAGGTATGGAAAAAAGAATGTCTGATTCTTTCCTCAGGGAAATATGTTGGAAGGGAATCTTCAAGAAAAAGGAGTTGTTTAAAAGGCAAAGAGGAACAGTTATGGAATTTGGATGAACCAGGAGAGTGTAAGAGCCCAGCACGGTCAGGTCAAGGCAAGCAGATAACAACCGGGGAGCGTGGCTGGGGAGCTGACTTGTTAATTAATCAGAATGTAGAGACGGACTTACGGCCGCTGTATATGGCCAGAGTCAAAGACAGAAGCCTGAGAAATGGTACAACGTCCTTATAGACAGAACTAGGCAGTCCCAGTAAGAATGGAAAAGCAAGTACTACCAAGCAATGTGCCCAATTTTTCACAGGTTACTTTATTTAATAGTTAAAAAAACTCCTATCGAGTAGGTGTTTAATTGTCCTCATTTTACAGGTGAAAAATGTTAAGAAATTTGCCTAAGTTCACACAACCATAGGTAGCAGAGACATGTCTCAAAGTGAAGTCTGTCTGATACAACATCGTGAGTAAAGCATCTGCATGGGGTGAAAAATGCACGTCTTATTCATTGTTATATCATTAATGCTTAGCATTCTGCCTGACAGTTAGTAGACGTTCAATAAATATTGGCTGGATGTTGAATAAATTAATGTACCACTGCAGTCAACAGAAAGGAGGTACGAAGGGCAGTCAACAGTTATCAAATGCCACAGGCAGATCAAGATAAGGACAAAAACTGTAAATCGGATTTGTCAGAACTTCGGAGACTTCGACAGCCATATTAGTGTAGCGGTGAGGGTAGAAGACTGAGTACAACAACTGAGGGGTGTGATGGCAAAGTAAAGAAACAGAAATACTAACTTTTTAGCCAAATGTATAACTTTATTGGAAGGCTAAAATTACTTATAACATATCTGACCTCTATACTTGGAAAGGCAGATATTGACATACTTGAGAACTAAGTGAATAGAGAGAGTTACGGCACCAAAGATACAGTGCTAGCTAGGGTATGGGATCTTCTAAGGGAAGATCTATTAATAAACAAGGGAAATCAGAGTCTTTTTAAGTGCAGAGACCATTCTTACCATTCAGCAAGAGCATCAGTCTCCACTAACATGCTAAAACACTAAAGCAAGAGCTATACCTTCAAGTTGCTAAAACCTCAACTCAGCAGCTGAATACCTACTAACCACTCACTTCTGTGAGCTACAGACACTCCATAATTATTTTTTGATTAATTACTTGGGCTTCCTCAACCTAATATCTAAGCAATGTAACTATATCTCAAGTGCAAACTCTAAAGAGCTTTTAATATTTAAGGAGACGGTTATTTTTTCAGAAAAACAATTATATTTTCCATCTTTATAGAGGTATAATCAAAATAGCACACTGTAACTTTACAATGTAAAAATGTGTTAATTTGATACTCATATATTGCAAAATGATCATCACCACAGTGTTAGCTAACACCTTCATTATATCACATAATTACCACCTCTTTTTGTGGTGAGAATATTTAATATCTACTCTCTTAACAACTTTCAAGTGTATAATACATAATAGGTAACTATAATCACAGAACTTGCTAAGCATAGTAATAGGGGAAAATGTCTAACATATTTAACATCAATTCTTGAATATTCAAAGGAATAGATATTATTAGAAGCATAACAAGTGCTTCAGGCACAAAAATATTTGTAATACTTAAGTTTACAGTTTGACTATTTTGAAAATATGCTAAGGTATGCTTTAAAATATACATAGGCTATAAATTTTAATAGTGAGAAACATAGCACAATGGAGATGAAGCCAAACACTGAGTACTGTGGAATACTTTTTTCCAAAAAATACTACATCTAAAAGATAAAGCATCAGTAAAGTCCAATCCAACACACAGCTGCTCCTTCCTTTCAAATAGCAAAGCACACCGTGTCCCTTTCTTATAAAACAGCAGATATTTCTTTGTATTACAGATATTTGTCTGTGATCTTTCTGTTGACTTTACACAGATTTAGCAGGACAATTCATGAAAAAATACAATCTCCAAAAACAGTATGATCTAGAATGAGAAAAAGGAACCATTGGAGGAAGAACTATAAGCACACAAAGAGAATCTCTCCTGTACTGTAGAAAGTCCGAATCTATTGGTGGAAAAGGCACACAGTCCAGCCAGGATTGGTAAACACACACACACACACACACACACACACACACACACATCCATCTAGGTGCATCTGATTAAATTCCTGAAATACAGAGATAAAAATTAGGCTTAAAGAAGAAAATCTTTGGACTTCTGGCCAAGATGGAGGAGTAGATAGACACGCTGTGCCTCCTTGCACAACCAAAAGTCAGAAAACAACAATTTAAAAACAAAACAACAACCAGAACTGACACAAAATCGAACTTTATGGAAGTCTGACAACCAAAGAGTTAAAGACATGTTCATCCAGACCCGTAAGCGGGGCGGGGCTGTGAGCATGGCAAGAAGGTGGTTTGTAAAGCCGGGTGCACAACACTGAAACCGGGTGAGCAACACTGAAACAGGCTGGGGGGACCTCAGCTGGTAGACCGGAACCCAGCCAGGTCTCAGGCCAGTGGAGAGAATGGTCCCGCGTTCTCGTGCAGATAAAAAGTGGAGGAGTGGAGCAGACCGCGCAGCCCAGGGGTCCCAGCGAGGGGAAATAAAGCCTCAAGCCGCTGGTTGAAAACACCTGTGGGGGTTGAGGCAGCAGTGGGAGGCACTCCCAGCCCCACAGGAGAGTTCATTAGAGAGACCCACAGAGACAGAAATACACAAGCCCACTCACCCAGGAATCAGCACAGAAGGGCCCAATTTGCTGGTGGGCACCAAGGGAAGTGACTGAGAGCCAGCAGAGAGCTGAACAGGTGCTATTGTTCCTTCTCAGGCCCCACCCCCACAGGCAGCGTGGGTTACCCCATCCTGGTGAACACCTAAGGCTCCACCCCCTATACGTAACAGGTGCCCCAAGGGGAGGAGAAAAAAAAAGCCCAATTGAAAGAGATCAAAAGTCTAAAAAAAATACAACTAAGGGATGAAGAGATAGCCAACCTATCAGATGCACAGTTCAAAACACTGGTAATCAGGATGCTCACAGGATTGGTTGAATTTGGTAACAAATTAGATGAAAAAATAAAGAATACGCTTAGAGAAATAAGGGGAAATGTACAGGGAACCAATAGCGATGGGAAGGAAACTGGGACTCAAATCACCAGAGTGGACCAGAAGGAAGAAAAAAACATTCAACCAGAAAAGAATGAAGAAACAAGAATTCAAAAAAATGAGGAGAGGCTTAGGAAACTCCAGGACATCTCTAAACGTCCTAACATCTGAGTCATAGGAGTAACAGAAGGAGAAGAGGAAGACTGAGGGATTGAAAACTTACTTGAACAAATAATGAAGAACTTCCCCAAGGTGGTGAAGGAAATAGATTTCCAGGAAGTCCAGAAAGCTCAGAGAGTCCCAAAGAAGTTGGACCCAAAGAGGAACACACCAAGGCACATCATAATTACATTACCCAAGTTTAAAAATAAGAAGAGAATCTTAGAAGCAGCAAGAGAAAGGAAGACAGTTACCTACAAAGGAATTCCCATAAGGCTGTCAGCTGATTTCTCAAAAGAGACCTTTCAGGTGGAAGGGGCTGGAGAGAAGTATACCAAGTCATGAAAGGCAAGGACCTACATCCAAGAATACTCTAGCCAGCAAAACTCTCACTTTGAATGTAAGGGCAGATAAAGTGCTTCTCAGATGAGGTCAAGTTCAAGGAGTTCATGATCACCCAGCCTTTATTATATGAAATGTTAAAGGGATTTATATAAGACATGGAGGGATATCAACAGGGGAGTGGGAGGGGGAGAGAAGGGGAAAAGTTACAGAAAATAAGTAGCATAAATGGTAGGTAGAAAACAGACAGGGAGAGGTTAAGAATAGTACAGGAAATGTAGAAGCCAAAGAACATATGGATATGACCCATGGACAAAAGCTAAAGGGCGGGGAATAGGGGGGTGCGGGGCGGAGGGAAATAAAGGGAGGAAAATGGGACAACTTTAATAGCATAATCAATAAAATAAATTTAAAAAAATAATAATGCCACCATGAAAAAAAAAGAAAAACTTTTAAGTTGAAAGAAAAAATAAGTAATTAAAAAGATTTTTAAAAGAATTGTTCTTCACATCTGCAACACTAGCAGCTAGATGATGGTAGACTAATAGACACGTAATACTGAGAGAATTTATATCTAAGGATGTGTTCCCCAATCAAGATATCGAGCAAAGATTCAGAGAAACCACACCACTCGATGGAACACTTCAGAAGTGAGAAGCAATGAACCTTGCTATACACACAAACACACACATTCTAATGGAGATACAGATATATAATCATGAAAGAGTATCTGCACATTTGTAATATAGATATAAATAAGGATTACTGAAATATAGGAAAAGGGAAACTACTGACAACTATGAGGTAAATTTGATTCATAATCTGGAACTAAACAATCTCAGCAAAACCCAGAAGTTAGGAAGCTGAGGAGAAATGGGAGGAGGGGAAAAGAGAAAAGTATCAGCATTCTACAGTTCTCTTCTAAAAGGGCGCTGGGTCACTAGGGAGCTGAGTCACCTACATTCTTAGTAGGGAAATAAGTGATATTTGGCTTTAAAATAATAATACAAAAACAGATCGAAGTTGAGTAACAGGAAAAGGAAAATAACCAGTAATGAAATGGGAAAGTAGAACAGAACATTTAACTACAAAGGTAAAATATAAACACACACATATTCAATGTGTAATATATACATAATTTCAAAATGAAATTCATACATATTGAATTTCAACATTATCAAAACAAAAATAAGGTGAAGAAGAACAATGTAAATAAATATCATAAATCATAATGAAAGAAATAAATCAGTCAAGTGTGGATTTCACTAAATGTAAACTAATAAGTTCTCCCATCAAATGGCAGAAATTCTTCCCCCATCTGTAAGAATTACACTTATAAAAGATGAATTTTTTAAAGGTTGAACATGAGCAGGAGGAAAATAATTTCAACAAACTGCAACAAGGAAAAGACAAGAGGAAAAAGCAATGTTAATATCAAACAAGGTAGAAGTAAGGTTAAAAGTGCTAATCAGTATAAATGAAATTATTAAACAAAATCACAATTTACAAAAAAAGTCTAGGAGACATTTAAACCTATATAAGCCAAGCAACACTGCAGCTAAATACATAAAGCAAAAATAATTAAAAATTGATTGCTAATGACTATGGGGTATCTTTATGAAGTGATAAAAATATTCTAAAAATGATTGTAGTAATTAATGGTTGCGTGACTTCAAAAATTTCTAAAAACCCACTGAAGTTTATACTTTAAATAGGTGAACTGTCTGGTATGTGAATTATGTTTCAATTGAGCTGTTATATATATTACAAATTAAAAGTGAAGGAATTCTACACAATTATAGTGGGAAACTTTAATACACCTCTGTCAGTATCAGATGGATCTAAAAGACAAAAAAAGCAAAATCATAGAGAAAGTAAATAAAAGTACACACAAGAAGCCCTGACCAGTGTGGCTCAGTTGGGCATCATTTGCAAAGCAAAAGGTCACCTGTTCCATTCCCAGTCAGGCACATGCCTGGATCAGGAGTTTGGTCCCTGGCTGTGGTGCTTATGAGAGGAGAGGGAACTGATTGATGTTTCTCTCCCTCTCTCTTTCTCCCTCCCTTTCCCTCTCTCTAAAAACAAATAAGATCTTCAAAAAAGTGTATACAACAAAACAATCAATAAAGAAAAAACTTAAGAAAAATGAAATTTTAGTGGAAAACTAATGTGCCCTTATCAGAACCAAAAAGATTAAAGATTTAAAAAACCAAAGTCATAGATTAGTTAAATAAATATTAACAATTAAAAAATAATAAAAAAGTAAAACCAGAGGAAAAGTAAAAGTAAAATCAAATCTAGTAACAAAATCAACATATTCCAAACACATATATGTACATATACATATATGTGTATGTGTGTACATATGTATATACCTATATATGTGTTTTGTTTTGTTTTGTTTTAGATTTTATTTATTTTCAGAGAGAGGAGAAGGGAGGGAGAAAGAGCAATGCATGGTTGCCTCTCACAGGGCCTTCACTGGGGACCTGGCCCGCAACCCAGGCATGTGCCCTGACTGGGAATCGAACCGGGATCCTCTGGTTCCCAGCCCGCGCTCAATCCACTGAGCTACACCAGCCGGGCCTATATATGTGTTTTTATACAAAAATAAAATTACAAAAATTGCTCATTTAATCACAAAATTTCCATATTTCTAACTACAGATTTTGCAGATCACATTTTAATAGTATAACAAATTGTAATAATAATAAACACATAAATAACAAAACAGCGACCAAAAATCTTATCTATTTGGAAGTTAAGCAATATGCTCTTTTGGATTAAAGACAAAATCAAAATTGAAATTATGTCTTCTAGAAATCAATGAAAATAAGACTACTTCTTTCAAAATCCTATGAGGCATAATAAAAACTGTACTCAAATAAAACTACATGTCCTATTTTCAGCTACAAAAAGTAAGTAAATAAAAAGCTTCTAATTAAGAAAATTATGTTGTTTTTAAAAATTAATTGATAAAAGCTGAAATTAAGAGAAAAAGTATACTAAATTAGAAAGTAAAAGAACACAGGTATATATTAAGAAATAGAGGAATCAAAAAATAACCATGCAATGTTTTGCCAACAAATGTGTAAATGGATAATTTTCTGGCAAATATAAATAACAAAAACTGACCCAATGCAATATGGGCATCTTGAGTTCAGGCTAGCTTTGAAAAAATTAGATAATTCCAAAGTCACTTAAATATTTCCAAGCCATAGAAAAAAATAAAATGACCTAATCATTTTTATTAAGCCCATATGTTTATGTTTCAATACCGAAATCTGGTGTAATATAGTAAGAACAATTTCTTATGAATATTTGCTAAAGTATTTTTAAAATATCATGAATAAATGGTGTTTATATTAGAAATTAAACATATTCTATAGTAAAAAAATCTGTCAGTATAAATTACGAAATTTATAAAGAAGCTGCTCAAATATAATAAATACATATTTTAAAAAATCAGAAACAAGGCTTATTCTAAATAGTAAAATACTAAAAACATTTCAACATTAATCATAAGTTAGACAAACAAGCTTGCTATTGACATTTTTATTCAATATTATCTTAAAGGTTATATAGCAAGTGCTGTAAGACATGATAATAAACTACTTTACACTTAGAAAACCTAGAAACTCTTTTAATTTCAAAGCTCTCTTTTGCTTTGCTTTTTGTGTGTGTGATCAAAATATTTATGATACATATTTGTTGCTTTGCTTTTTTGTGAGCAAAACATTTATAATATATACTTTATAGAAAAGAAGCTACTAGAATTAATAAGAAAATATAGTAAATAGTTTAATATAAAAATAAATATAGAAAAAATCAATAGCTTTTCTCTTTATTAGCAGTAAAGATGAAGAAATAGAAATGGGGAAATAGTCTATTCAATGTAGCAATAAAAACTATAAAATTCCTATGATAAAATCATAGGAATACATTTAATAAGAATGACACAGAACTTTTATATTAAGAAAACTATTAAACCTTAATACAGAAAACAATATCTAAACAAACTTTTAAAATATTCCATACTGTTGCAAGCAAAAACCTTATGTTATAAAAATATCAATTCTATCAAAATTAATAAATAAGTTTAATGCATTGCCAATGATCATCTCAACAAGTCTCATCAATACAGTAATTTTAAATTCATATGGAAGAATAAATGCCTAGCATAGCCCCAAATGCTTAATTAGGAAGATTACTGGAGAGGAACAAAATATTACAATAATTATAATGCATTATACTTAAAAATTTTACATCCATAAGAACAAAGATAATTGGGTATTAATAAAGAATAAGTAAATTTGTGTATATTAATTTAAATATATCACAAAATTATATTTTAAATCAATGGAGAAAGAATGGTTTATTTAATAAATAGCAATAACCATCTGGAAAACAATAAAATTAAACCATAGCTCACAACAACAACAAAATTCCAAATCAATTAAAAGCTTAAAATGTAAAAAACAGAACAATAAATATTTTAGAGCAAAATCTAGGAGAGTATATGTATGTCTGAACCAAAACTGGTAAACAAACACACAAAAAACATAAAGACATATTGAACATTGTATAATATAAAGCTTAGTTAAAATTGTCAGAATAATGTATAGAATACAATTTCATTTTGGTAAAAATGTGTGTGTGTGTGTGTGTGTGTGTGTGTGAGATGCACTCCCGTGACATTCTGCTAGTCTCTCTACCCCAAATACCATTACATTGTTTTAGGTCATTATGATCAATAGTCTAAAATTATTTCAACAGCCTCCTAACTAATTTTTCTGCTTTCTGATCTCTCTGCAATTCATTCTCTGCATACCCATTTAAACTCCTGAGTCTTGTATTATCAATTCTCTACTTAACATCCTCCAATGAGTATCCATTGCCTTTAGAAAAAAGTCCAAATTCAGCAGAGCTTGATACAGCCTTTACCTATGGGCCCATCCTCACGTCTCCCAGTTTCTCCACTTCACATCTCTGCATAAACCATGATGAACCACTTGGAGTTTCCTGAACATGCTCAACAATCACTTTTTCACTTACAGGCTTCCTCACATGCTAGTTTTGTGTTTGGTTTTGTTTTTTAATAGAATTCTGTACTCCCACGTACTGCACTTAGCTAGTTATCTGCTTGGGCTCATCTTGCAAATCACTCCTTGACACTCCAAGACTGAGAATAGATACCCGTAGTTTTTCAAAGAACTTTTCTGGTTACTTCCATCCAAGTATTTATCATACAATGGCTACTGATTTGTTCACCCACTCAAACAAACATAACTGCTTTGAAGACAAAAGTTCACCACTTACACATTTCTTATTTAAAAAAAAAGTGAGGAGACTTACTCTGCATCAGTCTCAGTGCTAAGCACTGGGGATACAATAGTGATCAGAATACACATGGTTTTCACCCTAATTGAGCTATGTGGAAGATAGAATAATCTACTAATTATATACATAATCCTACAACTGTTCAAGAAAACACATGAGGACTTAAGACTTCTGGAAAAGATGGAGGCATAGGTAGATACACTTTGCATCCCTACACAACCAAAAGAAGGACAGCAAGAAATTTAAAAACACAAATAAGTGGAACTCCCAGAAAATCAAACTGTATGGAAGTCCAACAACCAAGGAGTTAAAGAAGGAACATTCAGCCGTACCAGTAGGAGGGGCAGAGACAGGTAGCTAGGGCAGAGAGGACTCATGGCAAGGTGGCAGCTGTAGGACCAAACGGTCTCACATTTGCGTGTGGCTAAACCTAGAGGAACAACTGGGGAACGAGACAGACCTTGAAACCCAGGGCTCCAACACAGGGAAATAAAACCTCAAAAACCTCTGACTGAAAACACCTGTGGGGGTTGACGCAGCAGGAGAAACTCCCAGCCTCACAGGAGAGTTCTTTGGAGAGACCCACAGGGTCCTAGAATGTACTCAAACCCACCCACCTGGGAATCAGCGCAGAAGGGCCCAATTTGCTTGTGGGTAGTGGGGGAAGTGACTGAAAGCCGGCTGAGAGCTGAGCAAGTGGCATTGTTCCCTCTCAGACCCCCTCCCCACATACAGCATCACAACATAGCTACTTGGGTTGCCCCACCCTGGCAAAGACCTAAGGTTCTGCCCCTTACTATGTAACAGGCATGCCAAGACAAAAAAATATGGTCCAAATAAAAGAACAGATCAAAGCTCCAGGAAAAAATACAACTAAATGATGAAGAGATAGACAACCTATCAGATGCAGAGTTCGAAACACTGGTAATCAGGATGCTCACAAAAATGGTTGAGTATGGTCACAAAATAGAGGATGAAGTGAGAGCTATGAAAAGTGAAATAAAGGAAGATGCACAGGGAACCAACAGTGATGCAAAGAAAACCAGGACTCAAATCAACTATTTAAACCAGAAGGAACAAATAAACATTCAACCAGAACAGAATGAAGAAACAAGAATTCAAAAAAAATGAGGGGAGGCTTAGGAACCTCTGGGACAACTTTAAACATTCCAATATCCAAGTCATAGGGGTGCCAGAAGGAGAAGAGGAAGAGCAAGAAATTGAATACTTACTTGAAAAAATAATGAAGGAGAACTTGCCTAATATGTCAAAGGAAATAGACTTCCAAGAAGTCCAGGAAGCTCAGAGAGCCCCAAAGATATTGGACCGAAGGAAGAACACACCAAGACACATCATAATTACATTAACCAAGATTAAAGATAAGGAGAAAATATTAAAAGCAGAAATAGAAAAGGAGAGAGTTACCTACAAAAGAGTTCCCATAAGACTATCAGCTGACTTCTCAAAAGAAACATTGCAGGCAAGAAGGGGCTGGAAAGAAGTATTCAAAGTCATGAAAGGCAGGGACCTACATCCAAGATTACTCTATCCAGCAAAGCTATCATATAGAATGGAAGGGCAGATAAAGCACTTCCCAGATAAGGTGAAGTTAAAGGAGTTCATCATCACCAAGACCTTATTATAGGAAATGTTTAAGGGACTTATCTAAGAAAAAGAAGAAGATCAAAACTATGAACAGCAAAATGACAACCAACTCACAACTATCAACAATCAAACCTAAAATAATAAAAACAAAGACAAAACAAACTAAGCCAAAAATTGGAACTGAAACAAATTCACTGAAATGGAAATCACATGGAAGGTTATCAGCAGGCAGGGAGGAGAACGGGGGACAAGGTACAGGGAATAAGGAGCATAAATGGTAGGTACAAAATAGACAGGGGGAGGTTAAGAATAGTATGGGAAATGGAGAAGCCAAAGAACTTACATGTATGACCTACGGACATGAACAAAGGTGGGGGATGCTGGTGGGAGGGTGGGTACAGGGAACAAGGGAATAAAGGGGAGAAAAGAAAAGGGACAACTGTAATAGCATAATCAATAAAATATATTTTTAAAAATTTTAGAAAAGAAAACACATGGTAACAGGCATTAAGGTGGAGAATGCTATAAGAGCGTCTAACAGGAGCCTAATGTAATCTACTGTGTCAAAGAAAGTTCTCCTTAAAAAGTGAGATATCTGAAGGATAAGTGAAAGTTAACTAGGCAGCCAAGAAGGAGCAGCAAAAGGAGATGAAAGAAAATCATTCCAGACCAAAGGCACATTATGCAAAAGTCTTGAAAGATAAACTAACATGGAGCATTTGAGAAGCTAAACGAACACAATTATTGTCACTTTAATCCCTGGCACAGTGCCTTGTCTATGATGAGTTTTCTGAATGGGTAGATAAAATAATAAATCAACTAATGAATAAACAAGTAAATAATATAGTCACACAGTGTGTATATGCGTACTTTTTCCACTGCTGCTTTTCCTACCCTTGAATGCTTGCTGGCAGACCTTTTTATACATTCAAAGTTATGCTAAATGACTAATTTAATAGGTATGAATGTTAATTATTCAATGAATTCCTGTTCTTTTGCCAATAAAGAGCCAAAGGTGAGAACTAAGAAATGGACAGACTTGAGAACTCAAAAGATTCCACAATAAAACTGCTAGAACTGGTAAGTGAAGTCAGTGAAGTAGCAGGATACAAAATAAATATCTAGAAATTAGTTGCAATTTTATGCACCAATAATAAACTATCAGAAAGAAAAAC
Source organism: Micronycteris hirsuta (assembly GCA_004026765.1). Lineage (NCBI taxonomy): Eukaryota > Metazoa > Chordata > Mammalia > Chiroptera > Phyllostomidae > Micronycteris > Micronycteris hirsuta. The sequence continues at coordinate 82,035 of PVJI01000973.1, forward strand.
TAAGAAAACATACCCATTTACAATACCATTAAAAAATAAATAAAATGCCTAGAAATAAATTTAACCAAGGATGTAAAAGACCTGTACTCAGAAAATTATGAGACATTGAAGAAAGGAATTGGAGAAGATACAAATAAATGGAAGCACATACCTTGTTAATGGGTAGGAAGAATTAACATCATTAAAATGTCCACACTACCCAAGGCAATTTACAGATACAAAGCAAGTACTACCAAGATATTAATAGCACATTTCACAGAACTAGAACAAATATTCCAAAAATTTATTTGGAACCACAAAAGACCCTGAATAGCAACAGCAATCTTGAGAAAGAAGAACAAAGTAGGAGGAATCACACTACCTGATATCAAACTATTCTACAAGGCCATAGTAAGCAAAACAGCATGATACAGGCATAAAAAAACAGACATATAGCAATGGAACAGAACAGAAAGCCAAGAAATACACCCAGGCCTTTATGGTCAGTCAATATCTGATGAAGGAGATAAAAACATACAATGGGATGAAGACAGTCTATTCAGTAAATGGTGTTGGGAAAATTGGACAGACACGTGCAAAAAAATTAAACTATACTACCTTCTTACACCAAAGACAAGAATAAGCTCAAAATGGATTAAAGACTTAAATGTTAGATTTAAAACTATAAAAATTCTAGAATAAAACATATGCAGTAAAATCTTTAACATATATCAATATTTTTTTGATATATTGCCTCAGGCAAGGGAAGCAAAAGAAAAAATAAACAAATGGGACTGCATCAAACTAAAAAGTTTTTGCACAGCAAAGGAAAGCATCAAGAAAGTGAAAAGACAGCCCACTGAATGGGAGAACATTTTCACCAATGATACATTTGGTAAGGAGTTAATATTCAAAATTTATAAAGAACTTATACAACTCAACACCAAAAAAACAAACAATCCAACTGAAATATGGGCAAAGGACTTGAACAGACACTTCTCCAAAGAGGACGTACACGTGGCCAATTATGAAAAGATATTCAACATCACTAATCATCAGAGAAGTATAAATTAAAAGCACAATGAGATATCACTCCATGCCTGTCAGAATGGCCATCATCAACGAATCAACAAACAGCAAGTGTTGGTGAGGATGTAGAGAAAGGAGAATGCTTGTGCACTGTTGGTGGGAATGCAGACTGGTGCAGCCACTGTGGAAAGCAGTATGGTGTTACCTCAAAAAATTAAAAATGGAACTGCCTTTTGACCCAGTGGTCCCACTTCTGGGAATACAGTTCCAAAAACCTGAAATACTAATTCAAAAGAATATATGAACCCCTATTTTCATTGCAGTGTTATTTACAACAGCCAAGAGTTGGATGCAGCCCAGGTATCCATCAGTAAATGAGTGGATAAAAAAGCTGTGGTATATTTACATAATGGAATACTATTCAGCCATAAAAAAGGAAATCTTACCTTTTGTGACTGCATGGATGGACCTGGAAAGCATTATGCTAAGTGAAATAAGCCATTCAAAGATAAGTATCAAATGATTTCATTCATATGTGAAATCTAATGAACAAAATAAACTAACAAGCAAAATAGAGACAGACTCATAGATAGTGACTGACAGGTATCAGAGAGGAGGGGCATGAGAAGCTGGGTGAAAAAGGTGAAGGGATTAAGCAAAAGAAAAAAAAAGAACAAAATACAAAAACTCATAGATGCAGACAACAGTAGGGTGGTTACCAGAGGGAAAGAGGGGAGGCGGTACGTATAACAGGGTATAACAGGGTAAAGTGGGGGTAAATGACAACGGAAAGAGACTTGGGATGGGAGGCACACAATACAAATACAGATGATGTAGCATAGAATTGTACACCTGAAACCTACATAATTTTATTAACCAATGTCACCCCAATAAATTCAATTTTAAAAAAAGAACAAGAGCAGAAAGGGGGGGAAAGGACAGACTCAGGACAGCACACGTATAATCAGGCAGCTCTATCAGATCTCTGTGCCATGTTTGCTGTCAGAAGCTGGCCACCTGTCAGGTAACTAAGAGCTCATCACACTGTCCAACCTTCCTTCCCAGCACCCTGGCAAGTTGCCATGGAAGACACTAAGCCAACAGCCCAGCAGCAGTGTGGTGCAGATTCAAAGAAAGCACAGACATGAGCTGATTGCAAAGAGGAGCTGCAGGAGTACTTGCTTCAGCCCTGTACCCACACCTGGCCCCTGCTTCTGAAATGCAATCGGCCACACTGTGAAAATATGGCAGTGGCTCATAGGCCTTCAAGCTCACCATTTCTTTTGCATGCACTTTTTATCACTCTTTTACCCGACAGCCAAGAGGGGAGAGGAGGGACTTACTATGCAAGTCAATGAATTTAGGCGTCTGCTGTTGATGGCCAGCCTATTCAAACTGGAGTCCACAACAGTGACAGCAGGACAGCATAATTTCCACAAGGATAAATCCTCAGGGGTTTACTCAGAGCTGTTAATCACTGCTAATGCCTCTTTAATTGTTATACTTTTTACAGTCTCTAAATTGTGATTCCCACTCCTCAACTGCTCCAACCCAGACCTGGGGGCTACGCCTCTATCCAACTTGTACATAGAGGATTAACTTTCAGAATAAAAATTGTATTGTGGTAAATTAATTAAAATGATGGAAATCTGAAAATTGTTTAAACTTTCCTATTGAATTAAGTAATAAATACCTGGAAAAAGGCCTAGGATCCAGGGGTGGGCAAAAGTAGGTTTATAGTTGTGAGTACCACTGTGCCATTGTGACATTCTTTTGAGTTAATAAAGCTATTTTAATAATCACAACCTGCACGTCTTTTTTCATCCAAACTGTAAACCCACTTTTGCCCATCTTGGTATGTGTTTCATTAGCCAAATAGCATCAGACTTGTGACAGAAATCAGTGAAACACCATGTATGCACAATGTAACTGTTACAGTAGCACCTGACAGCATTTACAACATTCACAAACAAGCAAGCCTAATACTTTTATACTTCGGGAGGATGATAACCCCTGAGTGCATGTTTATTTGAAAGAGAATTTGTAGATACATCATTTCACACATCAATGCATGAAGTCAACAAGTGCTGGAGCTTCCCCAGTAACTCGGCCCAACTTCCCCGAGAACAGTGGCCCTGGCAGGTGGTCATCCATCCCCTGCTTAAGACCACCCGTGATGAGAAGCCCCTGAAGCTTGCTCTTCCCATACGGCCTAACTCTAGTCAACAAACTCTATAATATTATATCCTCAGTGGTGACTTGAACAAATCTACCTGCTCCCCTCACAGAAATCCTTTAAAGTACCTGAAAATGGCTCTCATATTCTCCTTTGTCTTCTCCTCTTATGCTTTCAAAGAATGAATTCAAAATACAAAGGAGGCTCTGAAGAGCAATTTTGTATAGATGTAAAAAACATGGGTATATTAGAAAATAGACACACAGTATGTGTCATTTAGAAGGACAAGTTATGATTTGGAAGGAAACAAGAGAGCAACAGAGATATAAGAGATCCATTTCAGATAAGAGGAGCTAATATGAGACGTTTTTATGCCAGGGTTACAGTCTTTTGTGTATATGCGCTCTAAATTGGGAAAATCAATATTTGTATTTATTCCTCCTCACTAGAGTACACTCTTCAAGCTGTTTTCCAGTGTCCTATTTATTTGTCATGCTCATTCACATTTGTCACGCCCAGTTCCTCTTCGATCGGGCATGTATAAGATGTAGGGCTGGATAGAGAAGCAATTTAGGACTGTGAAAAAAAAAAGCATCTATAGCATACTTGGGACTGAACACACAACCACAGCCTCTTTTGTTTCCTGGGTGAGGTCACGCTAGGAATGACTGAAGCTAGCATCCCAGGCAGGCAGCTATTCCTGTGTTACAGTCTCGAAGTCTCTTGTCAGTGAATCTGACAAGAACATTAAGCTGTGTCTGTCATGCGTCACCCATACATATTCTGCATATAGAACACAAGAAAGCCTGAGACATGCAAGAATAAAAACAGTACGTTTTAGACCCTGGGCATGTAGCTAAATTGGTTAAAGCATCCTCCTAACGCACCAAGGTTGGGTGTTTGATCCCTGGTCTGGGCATATACAGGAGAGGAGTCAACCAAGGAATGTATGGATAAGTGGAACAACAAAATGATCTCTCTCTCTCTCTTTCTCTCTCTCTGTGCACACGCATGTGTGTGTGTGTCTCCCTTCCTCTCTCTCAAATTAATCAATCCATAATAGTAATCTTTTAAAATTTGAAGAGAAGAAGACAATATACATCTGAGTTCTTCCATTACTGAAAGAGAAACTACAATCTGGTTCATTGGTTTACCTGGTGAAAGGGTTCTGTTTCTGTGAATTCTCCCACTTTTGTAACAGCTGTGTTCATTGTTTTTGTGTCTCCCTCCAGCTATTGTAAATACACATATTTTACGTAGTTGGATTCATAATGTAGTCATGTACACAAAAACACTTTGCGTTTGGCTCTTTTGTCTTTGTGTAATATTTCATTTCCGGTAGATGCTGGGAGTGCCTGAAGCTACCAGCTCTACACTGAGCCTTACTCTGAGAAATTGCTTTCAGCTGAAGAGAGCTGCCTGGACCCTCGTCCTGTCCCCTCTCCCAAGCAGCCTGCATCCAAAGATGGTTAGTTTGGGAAGTGGTGGGCTGTAACGCAAAGCCGAGGCTTCCTGACCTCGGTGAGGGCGATTCTAAAGAGATAAGCTGAGACCCTGGTGATATATCACACAGAAGTTCAAGTTCTCCCTCTCCCACTCTACTTGCTTTACCTCCGGGGAAACAGTCCAGTAAAGCTGTTAAGCTGCAAACACAAGCTACCTCTTTTGAAAAAGGATGACTCAGGAGGGTGGAGCTCTAAATCACAAAGGATTAGTCTTCTATGGTTTGCCGGGTTGGGTCATTGATCCTGAGGGCAGTATCCAATAGCATTCCTGAGCAGAGATCTCCATCTCAAAGTGTTTCCTGGGGAACCAGAGCTACGACAACATCATAAATATTTGCTCACTGAAACAGCTGTTTAATGTTCTTGTAAGCAGATTTATCACGCTTTAATTGACCGTTTCCTTATAGTCAGACTGGTGGTTGTTGCCAATATTTTGTCAGTATAAGGAGCACTCAGTAAACATGAAGCCACTATTTGATGTTTCTTTTTTCTGGTTTTGAATTATCCCTTTTAAAAAATACGTGAAATGTGAGCCACTACTAAGATAGAGATATGAAAATTTTCAGTCTATTGATATTAAGGCATTATAGGCTATTGTATACATAAGTCCAACAGTAATGTATATATTATCAGGACACTGAGGAACTGGGACAGATTATTTTATTTATTATGGTATCTTTGACCTAAAACTCAGATTAGGATGTTTAAGAGGCCCAAAGAGAACAGAATGGTCAATAATTAACTTTGTAGTAAATTCTGTTGTATTTGGCTAAATAACTCAGAACATACATACTACACAATGTCAGCACCCAGTATAAAATAAATATTTGTGGAATATATGTATGAATGAACAAATGAATATTCAGGTTGTTTTAAATTTTAACTTAAATTAAAGGGTGTTTATTAAAGTAGAAAATGTAGATAATGTAGAAAATATGGACTGGATACTGGGAAGCCCTTGGCCTTAACTCTTAAACTGTTCCCATTCCGAAGCAAAAAGGACAGTGGCAGTAACAGTGACAACACATGTGCGCATGTGTTAGATCCTCTGTTAGGCAGAAGCCAGCAAAGGGACTAAAAATAAGAGTCACAGAGGAATAAAATAAAGTAATAGCTAACGAAAGCACTCAGAGTCCGCTGGAAAACAATAAACAAAGTTTGTTATCATCACACAAGGACATACACCACAAGTTCATGGGCAGAGGTGTCAGAGACTAAAAGATTTCGTGAAAATCCAAACCTTTAAATTTAGGGCAGATGAGGAAGGAAGACAACAAGTTGGCTATGGTATATCTAGTGAGATGCACTGGCAGATCCTAGAGGCCTAAGATTATTTCCTGTTCTCATCTCTTAAAAGGACCCAGGAAGAATCATTTCTCACACCAGGCCAGTCTCTCCCGTTCCTTGTGAGCAAACCTTGTTCATTCCAACCTGTACCCTGTCACTCACATTGCCTCCCCTGGAATCTCCACAACATAGCAGCCCCCACTGGGCAGCCGTGAGCAGAGGGAGGAAAAATTACAGAAGCAGGAGAAAGGGAACCAACTGAATACTTACTTAATCTCAGTAGATATCTTAACAGGTAAGCTTAGGGCTACCTGACCCAAAAGAGATGTAAAAAAAACTGTCTGAATTTGGAGCTCTTTTTTTCCCCCATAAACTTCTATCACTCTCCTACTACTCTTTAACTCCTAAAGAAAACAAAAGGTTATATGGGAGATCTTTCTTAATATTTGAAAGCAAACAAAAATGAATTACCCAGAAGGTCAACCAAATCCATTACTTGACAGAAAAAAGATATTACAAAGCTGTAAGATCTTAAATTCACACACAGTGAAAGATGCCACATTCTTTTCAAAGTGTTCCTTTAGTGTACTGAAGAAAAGAATCATAATTAAAAGTTGTTTGTTTTTTTTTTAAATACTAGCTTTTCTGAGCCCATTCCCAAGCCTTGCCTGAACATTGCTGCTATTTCCTTTCTAGCTTCCAGGAGGATGTCAAAGGTCAACATAGTTTGTTTTTCTATCCCACTAACAGTGAAACAGTTGGCCTGGTGCCCTAGAAGGCAAATAGATATTTGAGGGTGTCTTGTAGCCTGTGACTATGGTAACCTTGTTCTAAGTGCCAATCTCACTACGTGGACAACCCTCTTTATAAACAATGAGCCGATAAACTTAAACTCTGCTGTCTTCAGATGCTATTACTCTAGTAAAGCTTATTATCAACATCCCTGTTTCGCGAGTCACAACTATCCAGAGACCTAACATAAGTAAGAATAAGCCAATGCAGCCAAGCTCCTGTGTGGTAATACCAAGATTTATTCTATCCCCTAAGTCCCTTACAGTTGCCTAACGCTTCCACATAATAAAAGCAGAGACATGGGTTTGTAAATACCACTATTAGTTGGATTTTTGCCTGACATTAGCAACTAGATTCAACCCATTATTTCATTAAACATTTTTCCCCCAAAGGATTAGGAGAGTGAGGTCCATGACAGCATAAAAGTGTGTATGTGAGTGTTTGCAGGGACTGAGGGGGTGGGACGGGGCATTAGGGAGACCTTAGACGGCAGACCTGAGATGACATTTAGCTGCCTATTATGTTTGTATGTGGTCCTAAACAAGTTTGAAATTTGAGAATAATTCACCTAAACCCCACTATTTCTATACAACAATCAAGGTTTTAATGAATGTAATGATACGTGTCTAAAACAAAAACCATTTTTTAAAAATGAGACTGCGTCTATTCCAAGAAGGGAAATGAATATCTAGCACGGTGCTAGATATTATTAATCTAAAAAACTTGGCAGTGGTAATAATTTTAACCATAGACAGTTATAGTCATGGGGTTCTCCATCATCTTCTAAAGAGTCCACTTTAGATTTTTATTAGCAAAATTTAAAACTAAACAGCCACTTAGTGTGATGTCCTGCTTCAGGTGAAGATTCTATTTAACTAATAGTACACTAGCTACACAGAATGCAGAAAGCACTGCTACTAAATATAGAAACACTTCTATGGCACATTGCAATATTATCTAATGACTGATGACAGACTGTGAAAAATAATTTACCCTGGGTATTTAAAATGTCAGAGAAGCAATCAAAAAAAAAGCAGAGCTGCAGAAGAGATTATGTCAATGATTGATGAGGTTTTTGAATCCAAGGAAAGTATTTGGCAGTAAAAGGATTACAAGAAAGGAATATGTCCCTGTGTAGACGTCGCTCACTATGATATTAAAGAATATAGGTAACTTAAGCAATAAACATAGGAAACTTTTATTATTTCTATTTATTTTTCTGAAACATGTGCTCTCATTCTTGAATAATATTTTTGTATGTGCAGAAGAATAAAGTGATCTGGTACGCAGAGGAACTAATCGCCTGTCCTGATATCAACCACCCTGAGATATTAGAAAAACAAAGTGGTGCTATGTTCAGACATCATTCTAATTTCATCTCCAAGTTCCATATCACTAAATCAGGTTATATGTACGACCACAAAACTTGAGGAAAATGAACTCCATAGTTGAGCTCCAATCTGGACACTGATTATACAGAATCCGGTGCCTTCAAGGACAATATTAGAAAAAGCAAAATACACTTAAGTATAAAAATAGACTACAAGCTCTTAAACTTACTGATACTTTTTAGTTCAGTTCTGAAATATTTTTTAAATATTTTACTTACTTATTTTTAGACAGATAGAAAGGGTGAGAGAAAAAGAGGGACAGAAACATCTATCAGTTGCCTGTCACATGTGCCTCAACCAAGGGTTCACACCCACCACCCGGGCATGTGCCCCAACCGGGAATCAAATCGTCAACCTTTTCCTCCATGGAACAATACAGAACCAACTCAGCTGGTCTAGTTTAAAAAATTTTTTTTGAATTGCAAATATAACCAAATAGAAATAGAAATTCCCTTTGGACTTATGATCTGTTTTTAGTATAATTTTATTCAGCAATTTTTAGAAATGTTTTATTTTGATATAATTTCAAAATTAGAAGAAAGTTGCAGTAATATTTAAAAAATCTCTCTCACACACATATACACAGAGTTTGAAAGGAAATAGTAGATGTCATGCCCTTTACCTCTAAATACATCAGTGTGTATTCTCTACTGAGAATAAGGATGCTCCCTTCCATTAGTATATCCATAGTGCAATTACATAGATGGGGAAATTTAACATTGTACAATATTGTTATCTAATCCACAGTTTACATTCAAATTTTGCTTATTGTTCCAATGATGTTCTTTATAGCTGCTTTTTTTCCTAGACCAGGATCCAATACAGGGTCATCCACTCTATTTGTTTGCCTTGTATCTTTAGTTTTCCTTCCTCTAGAACAGTTTCTTGCTCAGTCTTTCTTTGTACTTCAAACAATGCTTCTTGGGCACCTACCCTACTCTGCCTTGTTGTGGTGGTTACAAAGGGTGACGCATGGCACCTAACCACCAGGTACCTGCAGTCAAGCTGAAGAGAAGGAGATGGAAACAGTTAAGAAGTACATAACGAAATGTGCTATAATAAAAGTATAAGCTGGATTCTTCCCTTTTTTATCAGCTCAAAATCCTTGCTCTCTAGATCTTATTTTCTCTCTCACATTTGGAAATAGGAAAATGCTTTTATTACCAGAGTCATCACTGGCAAATTTACTTACAAAATATCTTTAAATTCAAGGAGTTGGACAAAGTATTAGAGTATTATGTAGCAGTATAGTTATATATACACACACACTTTTTTAAGAAACAGGGATGGAAGATGTGTTATCATCACCACTTAGTTTGAGAAACAGAAAACTTTCACATGGTAAAAAGAACTGTGTTGGAAAAGCTAAAATCATCCAACCTCAATCATTTAATAACTAAGTTATCTTGAGTAAATAAGAACTTGGGCCATCATCATTTCATCTGTAAAGTGAGATTATAATAGTTACCACAGAGTCTAAAAAGGTAGAAGATAATAATGCAAACTGTTTTTATAAATAGTAAAGCACTGTATGGTTTATATATATTTTTATGTGTGTGTGTGTGTGTGTGTGTGTGTACGTGTAAGGGGTAGGCAAAAGAACGTTTACAGCTGTTTGTATGGAAAAGGCATGAAGGGTATGATTATATAATACAAGCGTAAACTCTATGGTTTGCGTAATCACAACTGTAAACCTGCTTTTGCTCACCCTGTATATGTGTGTGTATATATATGTCTATCTATGTACTTACATATATAGGTGAATGTGTATATGTGTGTACAGAGACATAGAGAGAATGAGAAAGAAAGCTTAAGTATGCACTTAATAGGCTCTTCCCTCTCACCACATACAAAAAGTTTTGAATCCCAAATTTCTCAGACGATTTGGGGCCGGTGCTCACACCCTCTTAGGGCGGCTGTCTTCCCGTGGCCACACACAGCAGCCTTCCATTCTGCCCCTGAGTGAAAAAGTTCTTTCCTTCATGCCATGTGACCTTCCCATGAGCTTCAGGTCCAAGACCGACAGCGACAGGAGGGCAAAGATTACGTCTGCCTTACCCACTGTCAAGTCCCTGGAACCAGGACAGGCTTGGTACACAGAGGGCACTCAACGAATGTTTGCGAGACGGATAAACACAGTAGAACTCTGTCCAGCCCCAGATGCCATGACACACACACTCTGGTTTCTCTCCAGGTCGTATGTCACTGTCCCTTCCTGAGCCACCTGCTCCTCAGAAACCAGTGGGAAAACCAGACTTTTCAACAACCTCCTTCATATTAGGGTGAATGGTGTGTAGAAAAAGTTTATTCCCAGTTTTGAATGCAGAAATACCATTGAAACAATGTAAACATATAGTCATGGAGAAATCCTGTTGGAATTACTTAAATGAATTAAAAATAATTATCATTAACATATTAATTGTTTAAGACCTCCCAACACTCTAGTTTTCCCATACATTATATTTCCTCATAGTACATATCACTCTGAAGCTATCATTTTTGTTATTTGTGTGGCTTTTTTGTGGTCTGCTTACTTTCTGTCCATTTTTCACCCTGCTGACCCCTAGAACAGTACCTGAAAAATGTAGATACTCAAGAAATATTTATATTAATAAAGTACTTGAAAGGTATTTCTTTAATAAGGACAATATTTTCTACAATATCATGTACACACATCTTTAAATTAATAAACCTTTTTTCTACTAAATACAGGAAAAATTAGCCCAGCTAAAGCCCCACTGGTCATTTAGAACCTTTAAACTAGTTTTAAAGATTTGCAACAAGTTAGAATCTCTTGATTACTTAATTTGTCATCTAAAAATTAAGTTTAAATATTGCATGAAAGTAAAAAGTAACAATAAATGAAGAGAAGTGAACCTTTACATGCTTGGCAGATCTGCATTGTTCCTTTTTATTAATATGTAGGACTGAGAATTAGAATAATGAAAAAGAAAGTATGAAAACAAATGAGAAAAGAGGTAAATGAAAAACACTCTGAAGTACTTGAAGTGAATGAAGAGGTGTCAGAATATTGTGAGAAAAACATGAAATCAAGAGAAACAGAATGAAAAATAGAAAAATGATGACAATCTGGGGTATTTTCAGTCAAAGCTTTTCTGGGCACTAAGCACTCAGTGGAGTAGCTGAGGAGTATCAGGAGAATCGGGGCCATTTGTCACTGCTCTGCCTGTTCTTTGGCTGAAATCCCTCTTGACCTCTCCCTTGTAAGGACCCTACAATGATTCTGCTTTAAGAAAGCTCAAAGACAAGCATAAAGTTCCCTTTCCCACAGCAGCTACAAACTTAATTTGATTGCCAACTTTCTTTCTCCCGCCCCTAGGCTAAATTTGTCCTCTAGTGATTAATAGGATTTCTGGTCCTAATAGAACGGAGGAAAACAATGCTAAAGCCAGCATTGTACTAAAACTACATGTAACCCAGTATTTCGGACATTCATTGAACAGCAATGATGCAACAGCCCTCCTTCAGAAATAAGACAAATAGCTCAGATTCCAGAACCGGAAGTACCAGTAAATGTAACTTGGCACCAAATTCCCTAAGAATTAAACTAGAACTTCTTTTTTTTTCTTTTTTAAAGATTTTATTTATTTATTTTTAGACAGAGGGGAAGGTAGGGAGAAAAAGAGGGAGAGAAATATCAGTGTGTCGTTGCCTCTCACATGCCCCCTACTGGGGACCTAGCCCACAACCCAGGCATGTGTCCTGACTGGGAATCCAACCTGCAACCCTTAAACTAGAACTTCTTAAGCCTCCTTGACCAACAGCAGAAACAGCCTTGGAGTTAGGGTGTCAAATCACGGCTGCACACCCCAATTATCTGGAGAGCTTATTCTTAAAAACACAAATTTCTGCTACCTTTCCTAGACACATATCTGGGTTTAGCGGCTACAGCCCTCTTTTCTTTCAACGTCTCCAGATGATCCTACTATACAATCACTAATGGGATCCACTGTTCTAGGGTCTGGAGTAAAGACAATCAATAATGCAAAACATATTTCTCTAGAAGAACAAAAGCATAAATTCATCAATGTTAAAAATTGATATTTTCAGAGTTGCTTTTCCTCTTCCTTGTCTAGCTCTGGAGAAAATTCAATCCTGACCAGTATGTATGAGTCAGAAATCACTTTAGCATCCTTGCTTATGAAAATCACATCTGTTTTTCTTTTTCCTCAAATGACCACTATAGGCACCCCGTTGGTTCCTTTCCATATCTGTTACCAACTCTTGCCTAATTTCAATGAAATTCTCCCTCATACCATCAATCATTCATCTCTTCTCTGGGGACCCAGAGCTGGTTCCTCTGACTTCCCCTCTCTGCGTGGGAAGTGAAGCCCAGTTCTCCGTAGCCCCAACCTTGCTCCATCTCCCAGCAATCTACCCCAGCTGAGTCGGGTCCATGCCAGTAGTAGATGCCAATGTAGAAAGTTCCCATAACTTCTAAAAACAATCCCTTTATATCACAGGGAAAAATCCATTTATATCCCAAATCTACATTTTCTATCTTCACACAAGAAATTACTATGTCTCATCTTCAAATTAAGACCAGAGTTGATAAAAATATAGAAAGAAAAGAAAAACATGTTGTTAGGCCATGACTCAGAAGTTTGGGCTCAATCATACAACATTTGAAATGAATCTCATCTCACTGAAATACCTACTATTACAAGTAATAGAAATAGGAAAGAAAAATCCTGAAACACCATACATAACCATCCACAGCTCTCCAAATGGAAAATAAGACATATGGCAATATTTCATATGGAGTTCATGGAAAACAAGTCAAGTGAAATCAATAGATTTACTTTTGAAAAACAGACTGACAATGAGAAAATAAAGGGATGTACTATATATAAAAAGCCTTAATTTGAATAACATCTCTATTGTGACACATCAATCTCTATTTACAAAATTAATTAAATAAACTGTCATAAAAATACTGTCAAATTATTTAAAATTGACTGAAGATCTGAACTCAAGGCTAAAAAGAATGACAACTGATCTTGTACGGAAATTAGGATGTTTAAATTTAACTCTAACCTTATTTAAATTGGTCATTAATTTGCAGAATATATAAGCAGCATGTGAGTAAAATGTACAGTTGAGTCAAAATTAGAGTCCTGCAGCAAGGAGCAATGGAAATAGAAATGGCATAAGGGGCAAAAACAATTAGACTGACAGGCAAGAAATGATTAATTTAATGAATAAGTCATCAAACATAAAGGAAAAAGTAGGGGGGGAGAAAGGAGATAGTGGGTTCATTTGAGCTAGAAGATTCCAAAAACCAAAAATAGTATATAAGTTAAAAAGCAAATGTGCCAAATCACTATAAATTTACTCCATGAGAGGGCGTCAAAAATGAGCTATGAGTTAGACATGTGAAATTATATGGACCCACAATCATTCCTCATAGTAAGGAAAGAAGAAACTTCTCTTTGACGCAGAGGAAAAAACAAATAATGACTACTCTTTTGGAACAGAAGCAGTTGAAGGGTCAATGAGTAATGCAGCAGACTCTCACTCGGGGATTCATAGTCCTTTCTGCCTTCCCCACAAGCTCATGATGTGACCCCATACGAGCAGCTTGACCTATCTGTGCTTCCATTTCTTCTGTTCTAAGTCAGACTTAATTTTTCCTCCTGTTAGGGATTTTGCAGATATTAAAAAGAAGTGATACTATCTCCTAAGGAAAGATCAGTAACAGATTTTTAAAGAGGCCTGATAAACCTGTTATGAGAATGAACTAACAGGAGTTAACTGAATTGACTCACTGGCCACTGATTGCATTGAAAGGAATTAAACCATGGCAAGCTGAGGACCAGGAGAGCATAATAATATTAGCAAAGACTGCTTGTGGTGTCTTACACTTTATTGTTTTTTTAACATTTTTTAATTGTTGTTCAAGTACAGTTGTCTCCAGTATCTCCCTACCGCTCCCCCCACCCCAGCTACTTTAAATGTCTTCAACAAATAGGTTTATAAATCATAATGCTTCAAAGTTATATACCCAAATTCCTCAAACATTTCATTTCCCACTGTATAACACTGGCTAATTCCATTCTGAGAACTGATTTTTCACCAAATCAAAGAGAAAGAGTCTACTTCTCAGTATATGAATCATTTATGCTAAAAATCTGACTAAGGATTTTTAGCAGTGTCTAAATTCAGACATAAAATCTTGGAAAACCACTCAGAATGAAAAACATAAAACAACATTCTTATACTTTGCATATGTTGGAACTGTAATGAGATAGCAGGTGCTATTTTTGTTTATTAAAATGGATAAAGCACATTTCTTAGAGTTACTAAAATCCAAAAACTGTCAATACCAATTTCTGGGGAAGAAGAGAATGGTACAGGCATTCCAAGGGACACTTTGGTTGTTTTCTTACGAAGCTAAACGAAGTCTGCCAATCACAGTCCTTGGTATTTACATAACTGACATGAAAACTTATGTTTACATAAAAACCTGCAAGGAAGTATTTATACCATGTTTATTCATACTTTCCAGAGACAGAAGAACGAAGATGTCCTTCAATAGGTACACAGACACTGTGATACATCCGTACAACAGAATACTATTCAGGGGAGAAAAGGAATGAGCCCTCGAACCACACAAAGACATGCATTACTCTTAAATGCACACTGCTGAGCAAAAGAAGCCAAAGTGTGAAGGCTACATAATATTGGATTCCCTCTATATGACATTCTGTAAAGGCAAATTATAGAGCGGCAAACAGATCAGTGCTTGTCAGGGATTTGGTTGGGGCACAAGGGTGGGTGAATAAGTGAAGCACGGGAGAGTTTTTAGGGCAGTGAAAGTATCCCACATGATACTGTGGTGGTGGATACATAACACTATGCATCGATCAAAACCCATCGAATTATACAACACAAAAAGTAAATGTATGCGATTTTTTTAAGGATGAGAAAAACCTCACTGAGGTTTTAAATATGTTACCTTGGAAATGAGTGAAGTCTACAAAGTTCCATATATTAACTACATACTCTAAAACTGCACATAAACACTGTGCTCTAGGTGATAAAACTGTTTTCCATGGGAGTATGTGTTAACAATTCTGAAACAACTATACATTACACTGGGATGGAATAATTAATTGGATGGACAGTTAAAGGGGGTCAAGTTTCTCACTGTTGGAGCAGATGAGAGACAAGCAAGGGAAAGAGATTAGAATGATCCACACAGTAATGGATTAGAGTTGGAGACTTCAGTGTCAACTCATGTGTAGCATAAGATAGATACAGATGGATGCATATACAAGTATTCATAGATAAGCACATACACAAGTTAGTATACATATATACATTTCCTGCTGTCAGCGAAGACAGTCTCAACACAGCAATACTGCAATAACAACTAGTACATCCAGTGCTTAAATACTCATTTCTAACACCATTATCCAATAAAAGAAAAATTGGGACCCCTTGGAGAAATGACTGATTCTGAGACTGAGGCAGAAATACACAGAATGAGTCTGGAGCACCCTATAGTGCCAAAAAATAAAGAAGTGCTCAAAACACACACACACACACACACACACACACACACACACACACACACACAGAACAATGGGGCTCTGTCAAAATACAGGGCAGACAACTCAAAGAGCTCAACAGGACTCTCCAGAACTTAAAAGATTATCAGAAATAAAAAAATATATATAAGAAACTATCAGAGCTAAGAGGAGTCTAAGGAGATAGGACAGCTAAATATAATGTGGCACCTTGAGTGGGAACAGAAAAAGAACAGGTAAAAATTATGATTATCTGAAGTAGGCATGGTATTTAGTTAATAATAATGTATCAATATTGGTTCACTAATTGGGACCAAAGTACCATATTAACGTAAGATATCATTAATAGGGGAAATGAGTGTGAAATGTATGTGAACTTTCTGTATTATCTTCACAAGTTTTCTACAAATCTAAAACTATACTAAAATTAAAAGTATATTTTTAAAAACCATAAAGGGAAAAGGAAAGGCTTCCAGTCAAGATGGTGGCATAGGTAAATGGAGCACTCACATCTTCACACAACCATATCGAAATTACAACTAAACCATTATTCAGAACTGCTTGAAATCTAGCTGAACAGAAATCCTATAACTAAGACTATAAAGAAAAGCCACATTGAGACTGATAGCAAGGGCGGGGACACAAGCTGGTCTCACACCCAGAAGTGGCAGAGATTCCCCCTGAGTAGTGAGGATATTCCAGCCCCAAATCAGGCCGCCCCAGCCCAGTGTTCCAGTCTAGGAAAGAGAAGTCTCTATAGCTTCTGGCTGTAAAAAACAGTGGTGATTATGGCTGAATGAGATAGAGGGCTTCTGGAGTCCCAGAAATTCTTCTTAAAGGCTCCACACACAGACTTACTCAGACTCAATCACTCTGAGCTCCTGCTGTGGGGCGGCAGCATAATTAAAATGCCAAAGGTTAAGGACAAAGAGAGAATCTTAAAAGACTCAAGAGAAAAATGGTTAGTTACCTACAAGGGAGCTCCCTCCCATAAGACTGTTTCTCAAAAGAAACTGCAGGCCAGGAGGGATTGATAAGAAATATTCAAAGTGATGAAAAGCAAGGACCTACAAGCAAGGTTACTCTACCCAACAAAACTATATAATTTAGACTCAAAGGATATTTAAAGAGCTTCCCAGACCAAAAAAAAAAAAAAAAAAGCTAAAGGAGTTAATCAACACTAAACCAGTATTACACAAAATGTTAAAGGGTCTCTCATAAGAAAAAAGTAAAAAATATGAATAATAAAATGGCAATAAGTACATATCTATCAACAATTAAATCTAAAAAACAAAATAAAAGAAAAAGCAGAACAGAAACAGACTCATAGATACAGAAAACATTTTGAGAGTTGCCAGATGGGAAGAGGTTGGGAGGATGCATAAAATAAGGTGAGGGGATTAAGAAGTACAAATTGGTGGTTACAGAACAGTCACAGGGATGTAAAGTACAGCATACGGGTTAGAGTTAATAATATTGTAATAACTGTGTATGGTGTCAGTCGGGTATAAGATTTAGCAAGATGATCACTTATTAATCTATATAATGTCTAATCACTGGGATGTGTACCTCAAACTACTGATAGTATAACATTGTATATCAACTGTAATAAAAAACAATCATCTAAAGGCAAAAAAGGGGAAAAGGAAAGTAGAAACCTACATAATGAAAAATCCAGAAAAGAGAACAACCGCCAGTCTGAAGATTTACGACGTGAAGCACTGCCCTCCCACACAAAGAAGAGATGCCCAACAGAGAGTCTCTAGGAATAGGGAAACAATGCCTTAGAGATAAACTAATATAATAAAAACAATGGAGTAAAAATGACTGCCATGTTTTTCCACAAAGAACAGAAGCTGAAGGAGCATGAAGAATTTCAGGAGAGAAACACGAGAAAAGGCCTGTCGTCAGTTTCAGTAAACAAAAGCTCCTAAGAGGGAAAGAATACCGGCACGGAGAAAGCGTGCCACAGTTCTGCTCAATATGTTTGTATCTTCTGAAATCGTTCTGCATAATTTAAGCATCATTTTGTAATTGAAGTGTTATACATACTAGAGACAGTGTCTACAATCGGGGTCTCATTCCTTTTCGGCCTACCTACTACCTCTCATCATTTCAGGAAGGCGTGCAGGCAGAGAGCAAAAAACAGAGGTTCTTTCCACTTTACATCGAACCACTACTCTAGGTCTCTGTTAAGAATTATTAAATGACATACTGTGACAATGTTCCTGAACTTATGCATTAAGAAAATCAGAAAAAGCTGCAGTCAGAGTATCAGCATTCCCATCAAATTCCTGAGCATAATTTCCCACGGGGCAACACAAAGAACCCTGGATAATGCCTGCCTGCACAATAGGTTATGTTAAAGGAGAGCTACCCCAGGTTAAGGAACCCTAGTCTTTAATAATTCACAGTAAGTCTTTCTGACTTTTGGCCCAGAGTAAGATAGTATACTGGACAGCAAACAAACCTGCCCTTCGCTTTGGAGGGAAATGCTCTATATTTCAAGACTGTGTGCTATACAAACATCTTTGAAAACATAGCCTGGAGCAAAAGCACAGTGCCTCTGCTTGAAAAATATGCAGAAATGTGAGAGACCCACAAAGAGTTATCTCCCAACATTGTTTATTCTTGATGTTTCAAGTGGAACACTTTTCTCAAATGTCTGGTGATCACTGGCTATCTGCCCATATTTAAGAACTGCCTAAATAGTGTAAGCTTAGCGGCCTGAGTTTTGAACACCAAGCAGAAGAAAGGAGGCTGGGCGATAGTCCAATAGGGAAGCAGGTTTCAGCATTTAGGATTTAAGTTTCTACTTAACACTCATTTTTCACTACTGTTCCTTTGCCTTCAACTACGCCTGTGTCTCTCAGTCTAGAGGACCTCTGTTTTATGCTCTGTAAACTGCACTGTTTGATACAGTAGCCACTAGTACAGGTGGCTATAGAGCATGTGAAACATTCAAAGACTTAGTAAGAAATATGTAAAATACTAAGAATTTTGTAGTGATAACATGTTAAAATTACAGTATTTTGAATACAGTGAGTTAAATAAATTATATTACTAAAAGAAAATCAGTGGCATCAGGAATACACCTTTTGCAGGCTTTGGGCAGGGTCAGTGACGTCATGGGTGGATTAAGTTAATCCCCCTCTGTACCAAGATCAGCTTGAAATCTTGCAGCCAACAGAAGTGTAGTAAACACTTAGGGCATATTGTTTACTACAGCGTAAGGGTAAATACCATCACCCTGAATTTGCTTTGTCAACACCTGAAAGCTAAAGAAAAACATACTGTTTCTAAACTGAAAATAATCCAAATTACAATGAAACTGCATTCTCCTCCACACCAATGAGATGTAATCAAACATTTTTTATACTGCTGGCCTCATACAAGCAAGTATCCCAAGTACACTTTGAAATAGTAATGAAGTAGGTAAAATGCAGTATCACGACACTGCCCGTAGCTGAGAGAACTGGGGAGAGAGAGCTGTGTAATTAGCATCAGAGGGGTCATGTACATTCAGTCACAGTCCAACGACTCTGCAAGGCAGCATGAAGAAGTCGAAAAGAATGCAAGGTTTGGAATCAGACTGACATGGGTTTAAATCCCGCTTCTTGTGTCTTGTCATCACCGACAAAGGCACTCAACAAGTTCATGTCTCTCGGTGTCAGTTTCCTCACCCCAAAAAGTGAGTAGTACTGGCCTCCCAGGTATAATGCAAACATCGTTTTGTGAATATTCAATAAGAGCAAACACTAATGTAACATTTTGCTATATATCAGGCTTTGTTATACAGAAGTACTTTATATAAGCTCATTTAATCTTCCAAACAACTGTAGGACGTATGTAGTTATATTATCCCCATTTTACAGAAGAGAAATACGAAGTGTGAAAGATTAAGTAACATATTCCAGTTCATATAGCTAATAAGTAAGAGAGGCTTGTTTTCAACCCAAGTAGTCTGGCTTGTTCTTGCTCTAAACCACTACATGGCAACACCACTATTAAATCAGTTTATAAATCAAGGCCCCTCCAACCAGCTTAACTCCAATTCATCTCATTAAAATATTGGCACTATCTTCTTTCAATGAAAGAGAAAACTGATCAGTTACCTAGTTACAGTAACAAAAATTGTACTGGCAGAAATTATTTATTGTTACCAATCTTAATTCATCCATAAAACCAGTAAATGGTTATTACAATAACTAGCTATCCAAGATGCTAAATATGTTAAACATATTCCAATTCACTAAACAATTATATGATTAAGAGTCAATCTGAGAAAACCCCCAAGGTAATCTTAATCCTAAATAAGGCTAATCCTTCAGTTTTATGGCCAATTAAAAGGCTGCTAAATGAACATTCCAAATGGCAATAAAAACAAAAAGTACATGCAAGTTAACATATAAGCAACAAATCATTGCTTGTTAAAAAAATAACAACCACAAAAAGTTCCATACCAGCTAATGACTCTGGAATCTGTGGCACTACAGGGACAGCTCCAGCTCCACAGTGTTTCAGGATCCCGCCCCGGGCACCAGGAAAACACTGTGACACATAAGCCACCCAAGTCACCTCCTCCTGCTTCCTCACTTGTCCAACAAACAACCCGTGACAGCCCTACTCTGACTGCCACTCTACACGTGCTGCGTTTTGGGAGACGGGAAAGCCCCACTTTAACAGGAGACCTTTGAGAGAGAGAAAACTTTAATGAATATTCTTTCACAATTCATGTCCTTCCTGATTGCTTTGAGAGAAAATGTACTTAACAAAGGCAGTGTAAGACTATACTTTATAGTAAATAACTGACGCTCATTAAAATGGCAAAGCTTAGGTTGCTCTGTTCCATCAGTAAATAACTCAGCCAGGGTCCTCATTTCCATCCCAGTGTGGAATGACTGTTCCCACACCATCTCCTCCACTCACAGCTCCTGGTACTCTACACCGAAACATCCAAACCCCTTTAATAGCATTATAACGGAAATAGTCATAACCCTTGTTTTTTTAAAATTACAGGATGGTCAGGGGAGCTGGCTATGCATTTTATCCTCCTTCTCCCTCACCTCTGACTCTGTTCCCATCAACATTACCTAAATCCAAGCCATAGGACCAGGTGGCAGCACATGGTAGAGACACTTTCATGGTTTATCACAGATGCTTCATCACAGCATTCAACCATTACAATTCCCAAGCAAATGCTCAGTACTGCAACTCACAAGCATATAAACACATTTTTTACTACTTAATTGGAGCTAAAAATAGGCTTTGTAGATTAGGGCTGGAAAAGGTTTACATTTTTCAGACTACCAAAATTAGAAGATCATTTTGGTATGGAAACGCCATGTACCAAATAAAGTAATAAATGTAACGCTGAAAGTCTTCCTCAGGCAGGGCAAGGTCCACACCGTCTTTCTTCGTGGAGCCTTCCCCGGAAGGTAAACGCCCCGTCAGGGTGCTCTACTGCATTAGCATAGGAACTGCCAGGGCACCAAAGTGAGAGGAACAGATGACCAAGAGCAGTCTGTACTTCATAACCCTAATTTGTAAATGATGAGACAGAAATAGCAACAACCGGTTTCTAAGCCAAAAAAAAAAAAAGAGAAAAATAAATTGTAAAAATCATGCTGTCTGGAAAAAAGTCCTTTCCCATTATCAGCGGGTGCGTGCACTAATGGGCATGTGTTTTTTTCAGGGAGTCCTAGGGAAGCTCGGGCAGAACAAAAGCAGGACTGAGGTATCTGTCACTGGTCTTCCCCAGCGGGCTTTCTCCTGCCTTCCAGGTTCCTCTTTTTATTCCATGCCAACCGCGAGATTCAAACTTCAACCTGAAGAGCCAGTAAATAATCAAAGTATCTATAATAGTTTATACTAAATCAATAGAGATAGTCATTTTGAAAAGAGTACAATTTACTACTCTGATCGTATTTTGTGGCCAATGACTTTAAATCTTTTTTAATAATAAGTGAAGTAAAAATAGCATACAAATAAGTCAGCAAACACATTTCTAGTCTCTACCACAACCCTCTACTAGGTTAAGAGGTAAGAAAAATATCCCTAATCCCAACCCACCAATGTTGTAACCACACTCCTCAAAGGTGATTAATATAAATCACAGAGTTGGGAAATTGCCCTCTGGCTCCAATAGAGGTTTCCAAGCATCAAAGTTTATCTTAACCTGGTTGGAACTATTTCTCCATGCCAAACCTCCACACTCAAAAAAAAAAGGGCTTCCTTACTTGCATAGTGTTTTCTGTCCACTGAGTTAATCAATTCTTGAATTCTCATAAATGACTGCACAAGAGAATTTAAATGTAATTTTTATAAAGATGAAATCTAAGCAAACCAAGATTAATCACAGTTCAGTGACCTGCTACAAACAAAGCTTTCGTTGACTATGACCAGTAAAGCTGTTATCTTTGTCCTCAGAGAATCCATATTTTGAGATTTATGAACAGACATTATTCAAGTGAACAGCCAGATCCAGGCCAGCATCCAGTCAACAGGTGGCAGGCATTTAGTACTGCTCTTCAGAAATTTAAATTTTACAAGATTGTGCCTTTTACATTTTAGGAGCAACCCATAATTATGTAGAGGGGAAAATAATCAGACCTAATCTCTCTTTTTTAGAAAAAAGTATAATATTCATGGCTATCCAAACCCTGTTATACAGTCACCTTCTAGGTCATAAGCACCTGGTTCAAATCTGCACATTCCCTAATACCATCGGGTAGCAAGCACACTACCTGTCAGTCTTTCCACTCACGACCTACCCCGCATCTCATGGCAACTGTTGAAGGACAGCTGAACTGCCCTGGGCCACAGCCTCACATGGTTGTTACCATGGTTACCACATCAAATTGTCTGACCTTGAGTTTCTTTGTGGATGTGTGCACCCCCGTTTGCAAGTCATGGCTCAGCAGCCATTAGCACGCTTGTATGATTACTACCTTGAACACCTCCTGCCCCTCTAACTCACTGATTTTCAAGATAGGGAACATACAGAACAGAAATGCCAGGGGCAAGGAAATGTTTAGAAACTGGGTAAGAACAACTTTCCAAATATTAAACTTCCCTCTACCCAAATTCTGATCCATCCTTCTTAGGGGGGCATCATCTCACCCACCCCTTGGAAATCACAATGTGTCAAGGGAAAAGTATGTTGCTGATGGGAGAGTCCTTGAAAAGACAAAATCATAAAACTGTAAGCAGCCCCAAAATCATAAAACTGTAAGCAGGAGGTAACGTCCAACCTCATCCCTCTCTATTCTCGTTCCTCATTTTCTCTAATAATAAGGTTTACTTGGGTAGTACAACATCCCTACAGTTGTACTAAGATTGTAGTAAGCAAATCTTTGGCCTTCCTTTTCACTTATTATAGCTATTATGGACAAACCACATATATATCTATATGCTTCTCTTCACAATATTTTGTGTTTACAAAAATCCTAGGATGAAAATGTAGTCATGGATAGCTGGAGTCCCAACTTCAGTCAGGTATGTTTGGAAAAAGCAGGAAGACTCATGGGTTGAGGTCACATGGAATCTGTAGAAGGGACCCAGATGTCTCCAGGGAAAGTACTTACCCTAAAGGGAAAGAAAATCAGGCAAAGAAGTTTGCCCCAGTCTCCCTCACTTGATTTTGAGGGAGACGTAATTCTGAGTTCTGTATGGAGTCAGTCACTAAGATTTTTTGTTCCCCACCGATACCCCATGGATGCCTATCTCAGTCATAAGAAAAAAAGGAGGATTCTAAAAAAAAAAAACAACTGAAAGAGGTGTTTTTCAGTAAAACGTCTGTAAGACATTAGGGCCAACTGTATTCCTGCTATGACATCTACTCTGCATATAATACAGCATAGCTCTCATACACCAAGAATGTCCGATATTAAGGTAGTATGATAGTATGGTGCCTTAATGCTGCATGATTCAGTGCAGGGTACAACAGCAGCCCTTAGTCACTTGGGGAGCATCCAAAAACAACCCTTCTGTCATAAATACTGGTGTCTTCAAGGTGGACACATCAGTCACCACACACAAGGCACAAAGACCTTAGAAGACAGCCTGCCTCACTGCCTCTGAGTCCACTGTGAGTACCTGTCATCCGCCCTCCAGCCCCAGTCAGGGTCTCCCAGGAGGAAAGGGGCAATAATAATAGAAATAATAGCATACAGGCTTTGAAAGGAAAGAAAGATCTCCAATTCAGCTGAGGGTAAGAGTCAAAGAAACATGGATTATGGGAGGCTAATAAGACTAACATGCGTATATTTAGAAAAGTTTCCCTGGAATGTAAGTATTTTTATTATGTTTTTCAATCTTTAGGTAAATGCTGTTCATGTAATTTCCACTTAAACATTTTCAAAAGTGTTGAAATTAAATCACTTGAAGACAAGATCTCCATTTACTACAACCTCCAAACTTCTCTTTAGTAGGAGATAAAATGTTTACACCTTTACTTTTCCTCTTCCCCTCATTCATTCTCTCTTAGTTGTATAAATATATAGTTGATATACCGAGTATATTAGCAGTACACTGAAGAATTCCTGAGACGTCTTCAATTTCCTCTTTGTTGGCATGGTCTGCATAGGAGCATCTGTTAGAGATATTGTGGAAATTCTTTTCTGCATCCCTATAACTAAGAAAAAAATACAATTAGCATATGGAGAAAATGCTGAAGCATCTGTGAATGCACTCACGTACATACACACAAGCACACGCAGTCCATGCTCTTAGTGTAATCACATTGTACAATAACTGAGCCTTTAAGACACAAGCTATGACATAACCCTCCATTAACATCAGCATTAGCAGTGTGGACCTGGATCTGGAGACAATCATTAATAAGATAGTTATATTTGGAAAAAAATGAGGAAAACCAGAAGGTATATCAGCTTTACGTGATTAATGTTTCCTTATCTGACTGTTTCATAGCTGCTGGTAATCTGTTTCTATAAAGAAGCTGCCAGGAAGAATTAACAGTACTAATTTGGTGCATTGGCACTAACTGTGTTGAACATAAATACACCTTAACCTCTAGCACACACAGTCAAGGAGATAGCAGTATCATGCATGGGTGATAAGCAAAAAAATTGTTTGGAGTCTAACAGAATTGGAATCATGGCCATACACTTTTATTTTCGTATTAAGATAATCAATATACAATAATATATTATTTTCAGGTATACAACAGTTACTTAAGATTAATATACATAACGAAGCGATCACCATGCTACATCTAGTAACTACCTGTCAGCATATAATATTGTTTCAATGTTATTGACTATTTTCCTATGCTGCACATTGCAGCCCATGACTTATTTTAGAACTGAAATTTTCTACCTTTTTTCCCCGTTCACTTTTTTTGCCATTTTCTATCTGTGAGTTGGGGACAAGTAACCTAATCTCTGGCAGTGTAACTTCCCTCCCTCATGAAAAGGAGATGCCTCCTGGAGCTCTCGGGAAGACTAAGTGTCAGAATGCCTGCGTACCCAGACGTTGACTGGAGCTTCCCCAGGTGCCTCTTACTTAGAGCTAAAACACTAAAGCTGAAGAAAATAGGTGCTAAACGCTCCCATGTTCCAAAAGAGTAGCCAAGAAGCCCAGACAACTCATTCAGAACTTTAGAAATGATGACAGAGCCACTGCCACTGTCGCCCCACCGCTGGCTTTCAGAAGCAAAGGCGCATACAAAAGTCAAAAGGACCTCCTTGGGGAGCACTTGGCCTAGGGCTCCCTCCCCTAGAAGGAAAGAAGGGGAGCGGTCCCTGAGGAAGCCCAGTTGGTGAGAAGGGGGTCCACCCCATAGGGTTGGGGGTTGAATACCTCATTCCTCAGTGAACATCTGCTGGGGAATTCTGGATTATCCCTTGGTGCCTGACTGAGTAGAAGAATAATAGAGAAAAGAAATAGAGACAAATTGTGAACTACCTACAGTTCCACCATTTGGCAAGGCAAAAAAAGAGTTTCCCATGGATGAGGGAGATGCCACTAACAAGGGGCAAGCCTGACATCCCAACCACTGTTTCCCGATCTAGATGCTGCAAGCAGGGGCAGGAATCCCACCAGCAGGACTGTGCAGTGCTGTCCTCAGGTCCAGGGCGGGAGGACCAGAAGCAAAGCAGAGCCCATACAGGCACCTCCCTGAGGACATCACAGCAAGAAAGCACTGTTACAACCATCAGCGAATTAGAAAAGGCCTCTGCCATTTCTCCTTTCCATTCTAGCCTGACACAATACATCAGAAGACACAGGGACCTAGAAAGGAGTGGCCTGGAGTGGCAGAGTGAAAATCCACATCATATCACCTCTACACAGCTTTCTAAGTTCCCCAGGCGAAGCCTGACCCAGGTGGAAAGTACTATGAGAGTGAGAGTGGATATGAGATTAAAGATTTCAACTGGCCTGAACTGGACTTGCACTCCCTGAATGTACTTGGAAAACAGGGCAATCTGTCCAAGCTAATATCAAAGGGGACTCATGCTAGCGTGTTTGAAGTGATTGGAGAGAAATAGTAAAATGTCGTCATAGAAGTACTGAGTGTTTTGGAGTCACTGAGACCTGACTCCAAAACACCAGTTAGTCAAAATGCGCACTATAGTTTCTAGAATGCAGGATCCACGCAATAAAATAAGAAGTTGGGGGCATGGGTGTTAAGCACAGACAAATAAAGTGTTATTTTTAAATCAAGTGCCACCATCTTCATCAGGGTAACCTTGGACAAAATATTTTTGTCACAGCCTTGGTTTATTCATCTGTACAATGATTCTATTAAATAGATGGTCAGGAGTAAATAAAATAACAGATGTAAACTGAGCATGTATTGCTTCAAACACAGGGAGCAATCAGAAGATATTAGCTTTCATCTAACTTTTTGTTTTTATGCAATCAGATAGTTGGTTTTGACAAATATATGAAAAAGAAGCTAGATCATGTTTTAGATAACAAAATTTACGGCCACAGATTCTGAGCCGGGCCCTAAGGAATGTCACTGAAGTTTATTTCCCAGAGTAATCACGGTTCCCCCACTCCTAATTTTACTTCTGATGTTCTACTGAAATTATTCTAGTTTAATCCCTATTCAATTGTCAAAAGAAAAAGAGAACAGAAGGCTGGCTGTCTAAAACAAACCTAGGGCCCGCAGTGATAATTGGAGTAATAGAATTTAATTTTAGATGACTATAGGAAACAGGGTCCCAGGCTAATGTGAGGTTGGCAGCACTCCCACCCATGGTATTAGCACAATGATGCTAAATCTGGCAAAAAGCATAAAGTGAATGGCATCACTCTGAATTCATATTTCTTTATACTTCAGTGCATAAAATATATAATGAATGAACATTACATCTCAGAACGATGGATTATCATGTATTTTCCCATCATCGTTTTAAAAGGAATCTCTGCTTTGTCTACGCTGCTGTAGTAATCCATTTTTTGTGAGCTATGTACCAGTCGGAGTAATACAGTGTAGACATGAGTGAGAGCTGCTGGGCTGGGCACTCTAGAGGCAGAAATTTAGGTTAAAAGAAACCCAAACTGTAAGAAGAAAGCTGTAGCTCCAAACGAGCTGGGTATATTTATGTTTAGCTCCTGATGCTGAACAACTGATTCCAAACTTTGAAGGCTCGGGAGTACAGGGAAGGGCACGGCAGCAGGACGAAGGGAAGGACAAGCCACAAAAATTAAGGTAAAAGCGGTCAGGTACTAATAGTGGAATAATAATTCAATTAACGTATTGACTACCTTTGTGTACCAGGCACTGTACTACTTTATACGATTACATGGCAACATATTATCATTAATATTCCATCTAAATTTCACCCCAACACTGTAATTATTCCCGTTTAAGAAAACTGAGGATCAGAGTGGTTAAGTAATCTGCCTGGGATCATTCAAAGGCAGAATCCGACTTTAAGTCCAATGAATCTGGCATGTCTACTTCCAAAGCACGTTTGCTCAGTCCCCTGCTCTACAGTACATGCGGAGATGCAGAGAGAGAAGGAAGGGTAGATGACAGCATCAAGAATGACATCAGACAACAGTGTCATCATCAACCAGGTTTTCCTCCATCCTGAGCTCCTTTAAATCCCTCAGGGGAACCCTGCTGACCCCCTGCTTACCCTTTCTTCTTCTCACTATTCTTTCCACCCAGAACTGCCCCCAAACCCAGTCCATTCCGTAGAAGCTTGAGATAAAGCAGCACAAAGATGCACACTCAATGCCCTCTCTCTCACTAGAGGTGGAGGGAGAAGACTGCTCCATGAGCAAGAAGCTATCCACGTGTACACGCTTGCGCAGAGTTTATACGGTAATCAAAGTCAATCTAACACCCCATGGCAGGACATTAAACATGAATGGAAAACTATGCAAACAAATCAACATAATTTAGCTAAGAAGAAAAGGGTCCTGGGTACTAGAACTATAATTTTAGAACTCTAATAGATCCTGGAGATTATTTCAACCCCTCATTTTACACCCCCTTCCAAAGCATAATTTACTCTTTTATCCAATATATACAGACCTCTGTGGACATACTCCCAGGGGGCAATTTATTCATTTATTCATACTCTCCTATAGCCCCCCCAAAATTTTTAGCCTCTTCTATGTACCAAGCATTTACAAAGGTACAGAAATATAGAAGTAAATAAGATAAATAACTAAATAATTAAATAAATAAAATAATATAAGCTAATGATAAGCACTATGACAAGAACTTATGAAAAGTAATACAATAAAAACACGGTAAGGGTTAGAGACTGAGGTAGGGGATGGAGGGCCACTTCAGACTGGGTAGCAGGGAAGGTTCTTCTGAAGATATTACATTTAAACAGACCCCCAAATGTATAAAAAGAATAATCTACACAAATATCTGGGGACAGAGCATTCTAAAAAAATGAAACAGTGTATACTAAAGCCTTAAGGTTGAGCAAGCTGGTGTAACTGGGATACCAAGAGATGGCTGGAGTGCTGGGGTGGAGGGAAGTAAGGAGAGTGGACGGGGATAAAGTCAGAGAGTTAAGTAGAGGACAAGGTCACGAGAAGAATTCGGGTTTTATTCTTTCACAGTCAGTCTTTATGTGGTTCAAAGCAGGGATTCCAAAGTGTGATCCCTGGACCAGCAGCGTCAGCATCATCTGGAAATTCAGAAATGCCAATTCCCTGGCTAAATTATAATAAATAAAATTTCCATATTAGTGTCTCACCTAAAAATATATATGAATCTCACACTGTGAAGATAATAAAAACAAGGTAAAGTGATCATAAACACAAAGTAGACTGTTCGTATGTGTTTATGTTTTTTTCAAATACAAGTGATTAATAAGTATGAATTGTATTTTCAAAAATTCTTTTAAATGCCAGTTCCGGAGCCTCTCCTGGATACACCTGATAGGAATGCAGAGGGTAGGGCTCAACAATCTGCATTTCAGCAAGCCTGACGGGTGATCCTGATGCACAGTAACACTTGTGAACCACTAGTTTAAAGTAAGAAAGTAATATGATCTAATTTTGAAATCATTTTGTTGCCGTGAGAACATAATGTTAAGGGACAGGAGGAGACACGAGAAAACTAGATGGAAATCTCTAGGTGAGAGACGATGGTGACAGGGGAGATGAAGAGATTTATCACACTGCATGAATAAATTATTGTAGCACTCATTTCCAACTTGAATGATGTCTATGAATATATAAATGAACAAGTGAGTGGATCAGTTAAGAAACAG
The DNA here is from genome assembly GCA_004026765.1 of Micronycteris hirsuta. Lineage (NCBI taxonomy): Eukaryota > Metazoa > Chordata > Mammalia > Chiroptera > Phyllostomidae > Micronycteris > Micronycteris hirsuta. The sequence continues at coordinate 111,465 of PVJI01000973.1, forward strand.
AATAAACGTTTAAAGATAAAGTTGCTGAGGTACAGAGAGGCTCTCTTGGTCCCTAACAAGAGGCTCCATTGGCTGCTCCCTCCCAGTCCTCCATCTGTGAGATCCTTTGAACAGCTGCTCCCGGCATTCAGGTCTAAGTCTTGGAAACTAAAAATGCCTCAGAGGATTTCTATGGGCTACTGGTGTATGAGTTCATCAAGAAACAGAATCATACCATCCTGGAGTTCTGATAAACAAAGCAGATCTAAGGGCAGAATTTTAAAGGAGAGGAAAGGAAGGATGGGAAGGTGAGTGGTTAGAGGCTAAATTACAAAATTAAGAAGAGGAAGGCTAGCCCTGGCTGAGTGGCTCAGTTGGTTGGAGCATCATCCCATACACCAAAAAGGTTGTGAGTTTGATACCCAGTTGGGAATGTACAGGAAGCAACCAATGAGAGGCAATCAATGTTTCTCTCTCACATCGATGTTCCTCTCTCTTTCTCTTCAACCCTCCTCTCTCTCGAAAAGGAATGAAAAAAAAATGTCCTTGAGTGAGGATTAAGAGAAGGGGGGTGGGGGGGGGGGAGAAGGAGACAGAGAGAAGGCTAGCTCCTACTGGCAGTAATCCCTCTGGAATTCATCATCCCAACCCAAGGTACCTAAATGCTGAATTACCTCAAAACAAGCCTTAGACAAAGCCCAATTTCAGAGATTAGGAAAAGCATGTCTTTCCCACCCTAATCTCCCCACAAATATGTAAAATAATGCTTGCCAGCATTATTGCCTGAAATCCCTTTAATGGAAAAACACATTCTTTTTCACAGTTAGAAATGAAGAGCCTTTAATTGCATTTTCTTAAGAGGAACAACACATCAGTATGTATACATGTTAATCCAAATGTTAGTGGTAATAGAGGCTCTACTTTTTCAGTATTGAAAGAGAAAGGAAGCAGAAAGAAGGAGTCTAAAAGTCAAGAGAGGGCACTGGACATGGAAGCCATGGTGTAAGGAAATGGAAAGACAAAGTCAAGAAAAGCAAATGTGACAACATCCTGCCAGCTCACCCCTTTTTGTCTTCAGCGGCATGAGTGCAGACAAAGGCAGTGAGCAAGGTACTTCAAGTCCTCAGACGGAAGCCAACACTCAAGCAAAAACTATGCTAATAGACCTATTTGGGACGAGTCAAACATCAGGACATCTCTTTATATTTAGAGTCTCATTCCCTGTTTCCGTTATACTGTGTCTCTGCACTGAACAGAAGTAGAAAAGACCATTTAGGCAACGAACAAAGAATCACCACAGGCTATGTCTATGCAGATGGAGAGGAGAGGAGAGCTGAGGCAGTAATTCAGATAAAAGACAACTCCAAAGAATTTTCTGCTGATTATGGAAATATAGCTTAGTTATCTATTGATAACATTTGTAAGATTCTCATTCCAATTTGCCTTGAAGACATAGTTTTAGTTCACAAATGAGACTATTTCATCAGTCATTATTTGATTTCAAATCAAAGAGGGCATTTATAAGTACAGAAAAAAATTTGTATTTGATTACTAATATTGTTATAAAAATATTAATAATGATGATGGTGACAAACCTAACAGCAAACATGTACCACATACCAGGAACAGATCTAGGTATATTGACAAATTTAATACAAATACCATATTTGGAAAGTGGCATATCTATTGAGAGTGATTAATTTTTATTTTAGAATGTGTGGAGAGAGATTAATTTGACATTCTTTATCTCCATTAGGATAAACTATCTAAAATCCCTAATGGCTTCAAACTAAAAGCCATATCATGAGTTTAAATAATATGTTTTTCCCAGTGCTGCTCTCTTGAGGATTGATATGACAAAGTTTGAAAGCAATTCCCTTTGAAATGGCAATTAACATAATCATCAAGCACTTCAAGTATACGGCATTGTGCAAGGTACCGAGATTACTTTTCCACTAAGTTTTTCTTCCCTTTTGCTTTGTAAAAAAATAAAATACAATTACACAACAGCTTAATAGACAAAAATATATTTTTGACCCCCACGGCAATGACTACTAACAATAAACGTTAAATGATTCCCAAAAGCATGTCAAGAGGTCCTAGCATTTGAATCTTGTCTCCTCAGATTTCTTAGAAACTTATTGACAGATTATAAAATTTCATTTAAAGCTTCTCAGTCAGTACCATGAAATCTTACCACATTACTAAGGGAAAATTACAGATTCAATGGATGAAAATAAAAGGATAAAAACACAAGAAGAAGAAAAAAAAAGAAAAAGCAGTGCCAAAAGGAAATGTTATTAAATGGATTAGACACAAATAAGCCTAAGGAAGTCACTCCATGGGCCCTTTGTGAGCCACACTCCACGCTGAGAGCACAGACCCCATGAAATAAGGTTGACCTGGGTGGCAGGAAACCATATGCTCAACCACTATGTTTGAGTAATTATCTTTAATTTGCCCCCAGTAATGACCAAAATCCATTTTTACTTACCCAATAACTTGGTGCTCATAATACTGCAATGTCCTCTTGAGAGTTTGCTGAATCGTCTGAGGCTACAGAATAATAATAATAATAAAAATAAATTATCAGCAAATCAGTACCATTCCCATTCTGAGCAGCATAAACAGACATGTAGCTTCTGATTTATCTCACAAGAGTTCTTGCTTCTCAATATTAACCCATTATGCATTTTGCCATGTATTTTTCCCATAGGAACTAATATGAGGCACTCAGCAATTACCTAGAATTTCCCAATTTCAAATATAACAGCATTTCCTGGCCATATTTTTCCCAATCATTTTGTACCAGCTATTAAGTTCAATAAAAAACTCACTGGCCGCTTGTAATCCACGTAGGCCCCGGGGGCCACGGGGAGGGGATGAACTCAAGAAACGTGGGTCAAGCGCAGGGCAAGCCAGACCTCCTCCACCTACAAGAGATTCCAGGCTAGGGCTCTGGAGCCCCCTAGAGGGCCCGCAAGTTCTCCGGACAAGAGATGGGGCCTAAAGCAAATACCTAAACAACTCGCGACCAAATTTTAGAATTCTCTCTCTATTCCAAGACAGTTGAAAAATAGAGGTTTTTTTTTAAGTACCAAATCAAGAAATTCTTCTCAGGCTTATTTAGACAACAGAGCCTAAAGTTGCAATTTGAGACCTAAGGAGCCATGAACGTGACACCAAATCCCAGAATGTAGATCTTATCCACAAATTATGATAAAAACCAACTTCTCGGTGGCAAGACGGTGAATTTTTAAAATAATAAAAATTTTTAGTCAATCGAGCAAGAAAAAAGCCATCAAAGGCCCATCAAAATATTGATCCCTCATAACCGTGGATGAATTTTAGGGGATTATAATGACTCTGCCACAGGCTCTTCAAGACGTTGAGACGGTAAGGTGGTTAGATGACCTAGCGGGCTCCCACTAATTAAACTACACGAACCCAGACAAGTTTAAAGAATAAGCAGAAGAAAGGATCTAGCACAGTGCTGGTGCCTAAGAAGCAGTTAAGAATTATCCATTTATTTCCCGTCTCTAATATTTAATTTTGAGGAGAGTACAAAGGTTGCTGTCAAGGTGCACTTGAACCCCTTCCACGTTCACCTCTTTATGACATCCAGGACAGATACCACTATCTCCCTGCCTAACAGTCCTCAAAGGGAAGGGTTGTTTTAAAGCTAGGAAAAAAGTGAACTTCAATTAATTCAAAAGCACCCACTGAGATGCTCTACACTGCCATTTAGGAGAACCCTTACCCTGAGCAAATCTAAGGCCTCAGACACAATCTTCACCTTAGCCAAGCCAATGCAGAAATTAATTTTAGGAGGAATCAGCCTCTGAGTGTTGAAAGAAAGAGGTACAGACAACTTCTTTCAATGGCTGTTTGTCATTTATACCAGGTTAAAAAGGATGAGCATGAGGCCTTAAACTGGCACAGATGTTTTTACTCATCAGGATAAAATCAAAGCAGAGTAAACAGAATGTGCCTGGGAAATAAAAATATTCCTGAAGCAAGAAGCAATGGAGCTGTTGGGAAATCTAAAGAGGATGAAGCAGACACAGCAATCCTGGAGCACAGGGAAAGTGTGCTCTAAAAATCCACCCCACGGCCAACCTAAACCAAATCATTAGCAGTCAGTAGCTCAGTACCCCTGGGATCTGGGCCTCCTGCACTGGCTTGGCAGTTTCTGAGCTAAGATAACTTTCTCTTTGGCAACATGCCCTAAAAGCAGTTAATATCCACAGGGGGATTATCCTCCCAATAACCTCTGTCCCAAAACATGGAACAGAAAGCAGGAACTAGAGAGTACATAGGGCCAGTTAAGACCAGAATGACCTCATTTTTACAAAAGGACATTTTTTCCCCATGCCAGGAATTTCCCAGTTATTAAAAAGCACATGTTTGTGAAAGGAGTTAAGACTTTTAAAGACTGACTTTTTTCTTTTGTGAAGCAATTACTTTTACTCCCCAGCAGGACTTAAATTTATGGTTTCCAAATACAATAAAAGAAAAATGTTCTCTGGGCACATTCAACAAAGCTTCAACTTGCTAAGCATTTATATACTTCCTGTTGCTTGCCAAAGCCACTGGGCACATTGTGATGGTCTAAACTACAAGCATAGAGACTGACTGCAGAGAACCTCCTGATCTTCGGCAAGACAAGGATGATTTCAACACAGACCTCATTCCTCAGAGTATCTTATATCAGAGGATTCACTGGAACCTACTTCAGAGTTTGCCTGATGGCTCAACCCACAGCTTTATCAGTGAAAGACACGCTCAAATAATCTCAGGTTCTCTCTGATCTAAATAAAAAAGCATAAATTGAAGACCCACGTGAGGGCCAAAGCCTTCTGCAGGGGTGACTTCTGCCTTGATGGGCAGAGGGTCCACTTATTAAGTGTCTATGCATGTCAGTGATGCAAGTCAACACAGTGGAAAAAGCAAGGACGATGCAGACCTTCTTTTTTCCTTAAGACCGTGATTCCATACAAGCCCCTACTCAACAGGTCCATCTTGCTACAGGGCAAGATCCTGTTCTCACATGTATCTTTCCTTCAAGAAATAATTTGGAAAGATGATTTAGAAGAGGGGATTCAAGGTCAAACTGAGTTCAAAATCCAGCTCTGTGACTCCCTAGCTAGATGATCTTGGGCAATTTACTTAAGCTCTCTGAAATAAGAGTCTTTATGTATATGGCATTTGTATGGGAATTAATTGAAATACTTACAGCAAAGTCGCTCATGCACAGTAGGTGCATAACATATGACAGCTGTCCCCATGCTTAGCTGGAAAACATGGTTCTTGCCCTCAACAGTCTCATAATCGAGTGGAAGAGCACCCACCCCACAAGTGCAGTGGTCAAGCTACTGATCACCAAAAAAAGTCAACGGGCCCACCACTTGTGCTAACAATGAGAAAATAGTGCCAATTCCAATAGACGGAGGGAAAAAAATAGAAAAATGACAGCTGGATTTGCAAATATTTTCAATGGAACCTTCAGATAGTCCAGAGAGATGGCGACAAAGGCAGAAGTTGCAAAGTTAAGGTTGAGGAGCCAGGCCTGCAAGTGGGAAGGACACTGAGGCCCCACAGCTAAGATCAGGGCCGCAGGCCTCATACTTTACAATAAGAAACAGCCCATGAACATCCTTCCTGGAACACAAAGAATATTAAACAGGAGAACAGCGTGACCTAATAAGTTTATGGCCATATGCTAGAAAAACAGAGAGACAAGGGTGGAAAAGGAGAAAAATCCACTGTTCTTATCATAAAAAAGAAAATCAAAGAAGCCTTGATTTTTCTCTGCTTTCCCCAAATGAGGGTATAGATAGTGGCCTCTTGTTGTCTTTTTTTTTTTTTTTCTTTTTGACCCCACTCAACACAAAAACGCTCTGGAAAGACAGCTGTAACAGGAAAGCGGCCATCTGTGTCCTGCACATGCATTGCCTGGGGCTCAGACAGAAGGTACTCAAAGCCTTCTATCCTGTGGCAACAAGAAGCCATCTTCATTTCCGGTCTCATTAACAGCTTCACTCTCCTTAGCCAGCAGTAACTGACCCCACAGACTAAATGTTATGCTCCTGAAAGGGCATGGGATTCACACAGCCAGCCATGAAATGGTCCCAACAGACCCGGAGAAACAATCCCTGAGGAGCGGGAGGAAGCAGTTCCCAGCAGCTGGCCCTGCAGGCTCAGACAGCCCTGAGGAGGCTCCCACACAGTCCCTGCTCTGGATATCCACACCAGATGGTGAGGAGACCAGGCAGGAGGCCGGGAATCGAGATGTGTCTGTGTGTGCGCGCCCCGGCATGAAACGCAGTTGTCATAGTACAAAGTACCCGCTCATCTCAACTTCACAGAGATGAGGAAGGTGAGGCTCCTATTGTTTAAGTGAGTACCCCAAGATCACACAGCTAGTACGTGAATAAGTAACTGCAAGTCCGAGCTGGCTTCAACTGTGTCCTCTTTCCAATAGATGCATTGAGTGTCTCACCTTTCACATTCTGTGTCTCCATATTCCTTTATGATAGACACAACACTTCATCTTGCCAAAAATAAGCAAACAGAAATCCACAAGTAATTTAAAAACAAATAATTTCATTTTTATATATCAATTACAGAAATGAAATGATGTGAATGTAACTACTAATGCTGTAAGCCTGTGGTTTTCAACTCTGTCTGCACATTTAAATCACTTGGGGAGCTTATAAAAAATACCAATGCCTGAGTGCCACCCCAACATTTCCAATTCACTAGTCTGGGGGACCCAGTTGCTTCTAATGTATATCAGAGGTGAAAGCCTTTCATTTAGATATAAACATGATGGCCAAGACCAATACTCTCTGAAGGAAACCTGAATAAGTCAACATTAGTGAGAGTCGTTCATACAAATACACAGAGAAACTTCTGAGAAATGTTCACACTTAACTGCTAAATTCAACACAGTTCTATCTATTAACTATCACTATTGGGTTATAATCAAATAAGTATTTGTTTGATAGCCCTGGGTGGCATGGCTCAGTGGACTGAGTGCTGGTCTGCGAACCAAAGGGTCAATGGTTCTATTCCCAGGCAGGGCACAAGCCTGGGTTATAGGCCAGGTCCCCAGTTGGGGGTGTGTGAGAGGCAACCACACATTGATGTTTCTCTCCCTTTCTTTCTCCCTCCCTTCCTCTCTAAAAATAAATAAATAAAGTTTTTAAAACAATAAAAAAAATCTTAGATAAACAAAGGATTGCTTGAGTTATAAATATAGGATTTTTTAAATTTCCAAATGATTCACTCTGTCAGCATTCAACTTGGTGCTGACACGTATTAATAGATAACAATATATAAAAATACAACAGTAAGTGTAGTTATTGTACTTGATGTGAGACAGTGCTTTTTATGCCCGTTACATACATTACTCCCTTGATCTTCACATAAATACTAGGTGACTTCTCATCTCGTTTTACAGATGAGAAAACTGAGACACAGCAAGTTTGGCTTGCCCTGTCACACCGGTAAAAGGGAATCAAGCCAGGGTTGAAGCTCAGGTAATTTGCTCCAGAATCCAAACACATAATCTCCAACCCATATGGCACATATTATTTAACATTTTGTATTTTGTTCAGCACCTTACCGTTCATATTTTTAAAGCATATTATCCCAACTGATCCTTACACCAATCCAATGAAATAGACTGGCATTTTTATCAATGCTCAACTGAGGAAGAACCAAAGTTGGACAAATTAGAAGCCCTCTTTTACAATAAAAGCATCTCTTCCCCTACGAAACTGTCTTCCATAAGAAAGCATTTTTTTAATGTCAACATAAAAGTACAGAATTACATGGATTCAAATTAATTTTCTTTTTGAGAACGCACTTAAACCAAACCCATAAAACAAAGAATACACAGACAAATCATATTGCTATAAGCACCAAAATCACGGATTAAGTCTTATTTTACATGTGCGTCCCCCTTCCCTCCCACAGCTTTCTCTTATCCTATGGCTCCCCTCTTTCCTGCCTTCAAAGCGGCAAGTGTATTTATGCTGCATTCTGATAGGTCAAATTCCTACCAATATACCTGAAATCATTATTGTAAATTCTTTGTCCTTCCCTCACCAAAATTTCAAATTGCCTTAGTACGCTGATCTCAGATGACACTCAAGAGCAATCATACCTGTTTCCTCAAACACTCGATCCTCAATCCTTACTAAGGTAGGTGAGGGTATGAATGAGTTTCTCCACATTATATAACAGAGTCTGAACCACTAACAGTAGAACTTTGGTAAATAAGCTTGTCAGTGAGAGATAAATTGGTGGGGATGGGAGGTGGCAAGGGACCCTTCCCATTATCCTCCAAATCACAATACAAAGATCTCCACTTTCTCTACAACATAAAAGCATTTTTCTTATTAGGACATGATATGCCAAATTCCATCACTTAAAGTGATCAAAATTATAATGCTAGACACCCTATGTTTATGGTTAGGCCTGTAGACAACAATGGATCATGATTGGTATTATTAATAAAACTAGTAAAAATAAGTTACTTCAAACAACCAGATTAACTACTTCTGAAAGAGATGTAATTACAATAATCATCAATCTTGCTAAATATCCAGATATAATATTCATTTTCCCAGCCTCTGTATAAACTTACTATATATAAACCAAAAGAAAAAAATAGACTGCAAATTAAATATAGAACTTTGAGTCAGGACCTCTGTAATTTTAAATCCAGCTGTGCTATGGACCTTTCTATAAAATTAGCCAAAATCTCTTCACCTGGGAGTAAGAAATCTTGGGGGGGCGGGGAATGCCTCCATTTTCCCATCTGAAAAATACTTATAAGTTTGCAGTTCTCAGGGTTATTTTGAACTAAAACATTACAAATTTAAGCACCTGCAAACAGAGGGTCAGAACATACTGGTCATTCAACACCTTTCGGGAAACATGGAAGAAAGTGACTGACACTGGTACTCTGCTAAACGAAACCGGTAGTGCAGCAGGCAGCTAGACAGAGGTGAGCAGAGGAAGAATGACGGACCAAGCACTGAGGGTCACCAGGGCGGGGAGCCCCAGGTGCCTAGACATGGGCAAAACGAAAAGCCCTCGCACGACCACTCCCTTAAATACTAACCCCTGGAGATGACATCTAGGCCTCGGCCATGTTTCAGCTCCAGACCCCAAAAAACAGAAATACCAAGTGGTGTGTTGCCATGGTTGACATCCGAACCAGCTGCATTGACTGATGACCCCTTGCCCTGGCATCGACCAATCAGTGGAAACCATGACCCTGAGAAGACACACCTTAAAAAGCTGAGGAATATTCTATTGAGATTCTTCCCTAAGACCTCCAGATAAAAGCCCTCAGGATAGAGGACCCATCCTGGCTTTCTCTGTGGAACATGCTCATGCCTTTACCCACCCACCTTTTTCACCAGGGCTACTCTCTGTCTTTTTCTTAAACATGCCCAAATCTCCCATTCCTCTTTCAACTCTCAAGGCACATGTCCCTCCCTCTCTCCTAAGCTCCAAGGGCCCATCTTTTGCCTCTGTGACTCATTTCCTGAGCCCATTTCTTCTATGTCTCATTTACTCTACCTATGTGACTTTCTAAATAAACTTTCTCTTACAGTTTGAGTCTTAGCTCTGAATTCTTTCTTAGCCAGAATTCAAGAACTGAAGTTGCTGAACTGAGGTTAACACCTGGTGATGTTTTTCTCCTGCTGCAGTAGCCCAAACAATTAATTACAAAAAGAAAAAATAATAAGAGTGCTAAAAGGATAAAAATAAAAGCTAGAGATGCATAATAATACAGAGTTCTTCTACCCATACTTGTTGAACATCTGCATGATTCATCTTATTTCCACTTTATTCTCTTCATAAACACAGGTATACATCTAAGTGACCTCATGAGGGCTTAGAATGAAGGCTGACATTATGCTAATTGAGCCATAAAAGGATTTAAACAAATAACCTTGGTCTTATTAGAAATATGCTAATTAGCAAAGCACACTGGTTATTATCATTATAATTATTGATTGTGACTGAATATACTTAACATATAATCAATATGATAATTAAGTCTTTCTATACAAAGTATGTTAGCTATCCAAATATTTCCTTCTTTCTACTTTTATTTTTTTTTTTTAGATTTTATTTATTTATTTTTTAGACAGAGAAGAAGGGAGGAAGAGAGGGAGGGAAACATCAATGTGTGGTTGCCTCTGGTGCATCCCCTACTGGGAACCTGGCCTGCAACCAAGGCATGTGCCCTGACTGGGAATCAAACCTGAGACCCTTTGGTTCACAGGCCAGCACTCAATCCACTGAGCCACACCAGCCAGGGCCACTTTCTACTTTTATTTTAATGTCTTTCTAAAAAAGCCATTGAATTTGATTTGATACAAAATTTAATACCATATTAACTTAAGCTAAAAAATACTTTCCTTCAACTGACATAGATCCAAAGAGTTCTTTATTTATTAGTCCTTTACCTACCCTCAGACAAGAGCACATGTAAATCATCCAAGAATTCCTAATGTTTTCAGTGAACCCCAGAAAATAGTAACACCACCTTCAGTTTGTATAACACTTCACAGTTTGCACATCACTTTCTTTTCCTTTATTTCATTAGATATTCACAACAACCTCATGAGTCTCAGGTAGTTATCCACATATACACATTTTACAGAGCAAAAAGCCGAGATTCAGAATGGCAGAGTGTTTTGCCTCAGCTGGAAGAGCCACCAAGACCACAAACTTGGGTCTCCCTCCTGTGCCTTCCCTTCCACAAGCTGCTGCCGACATTGGTAACACTTCACTTTGGTGACTATTAGGAAATTCTTCCATGCATCTAACTGAAATTCCTTATTTCCCTTTATTTTTTTAATGAATATGAAAATGTATTGTTTTCCTAATTATAAATATTGTCATTGCTATTTAAATAGCTTTAATATGATTTATTAACTTCTTAAGAGGAAAACTTGAGGAGAAACATACTCCACTGGTCACCATCTTGGCAGACCTGGCTGTCTGACTAAAAACACTGACTGTGAAACAGCACGGTATCATCTCTAGACGCCTTCTGAGGAAACAAGTCATGCTGTACTGCAAACATCTGAAGGGACAAGGCTCCAGTCCTGAACCCTTACACCAAACAGAATCTCACAGAGGGCACAGGGCTGACTCGGTCTCTGAAGGGAAACAAGGGTAAGCTTTCTGGACTGAACACTGGACAGTCGTCCCCAGTGTTAAGTGTTAAGGTCAAACACGGATGGGGCCTGACATGCCACATGCAGCAAGTCATTTAATCCTCACAAAAAAACTCTGTAAGAGAAGAAAAAGCATCACCCCACTGACAAATGTGAAAACTAAACCTAGGGAAGTTAAAAACTTGCCCAAAGTCACTTCAGCCATAAGTGTCTGAGTCTAGGCACGCGTCTCATCTACGTCTGACAGCCTCCGAAGAGCCAGGCTTTTAACGGGCTCCTCGAAACAGAAATGCATGGTGCTGTCCTCACAGAGGCAGAAAACGTTACAGTTGAAAGGAAGTAAATCTTGTTAGATTGTGTGACTTTGGATAGAGCTGTTTATTTTTTCTGAACCTCGATTTCTCTTTCTATAAAATAGAGAAATTTCTACCATAATTATTTCTCAGGGTTGTTATAAGGTCAAAATGAAATAAAACTATAAAGTATTATACATGTGTCATATGATGATTCTATGGAAAAATGTCCTCATGAATAAGTAGACCAAAAACTGTCAAATTGAACTAAACTGACCATGTCTAACAGCCAGGACCTTTGCCAGGCCTGCCTCAGAGCCCAGAGAGGCCAATTAGATGCTGCAAAGTTAATTAGCATCATTTCAGCTCCAGAGTACCACCCAGGATAGCAAAGGGCCTCATGTCAGGAAATAATTTCTAGCCTTTTAAAACATCTTTGCACCCCCCACGTGAGCATTTCCAAAGAATTCCCTATTGTTTCCATGACTTGGGAGCTACAGTGAAGTGTTTTCTAACAAGAACCAAGAAATAAAGAACATAATATTTTTGCCTGACAGCTAAATTATACAATTAACACATAGAATGGAGAAATGTTTTGTCAACCCTAAACACACTGCCTAAATAACCATTTGTAACTGGGTGACAGGGAACTACCTCCGGTCACCAACCAGGGCATAGACCTCCAGGCAAGGTGGCCAGTGAGCAGTAGAAGCAGCAGAGGTGAAGGGATGAAACCAGGGAGGGCATGGGAACAGCCGCTGAAGTTAGAGACAGTGACCCAGGAAAGAGAAGGGGAGTCGTTTATGAAACATTATATCTAATATTGTTGAAGGGCATACTGGCCCTCTGTCACATTAAGAAAGATTATTCCTAAAGTAAGGAAACTTCTTCGACAACCTTAACTAAAAAGGGGCTCCCTTATAAACAACCATGGAATGTCAAGCCTCACAAGCAAGGCCTCCCCCATAGTCAAAAAGCTCTTAAAAGTGGATTGAATAATTTGGCATAAAATTCATTTTGATTTGGCTGCAAATGGATTAAAGCAAACTTTTGGTTAGGACCTCGCTCCTGGTGTAGCCCGAACAGGTAAGAAAGCGCTGACCATGCGGACTTTGAGTAATAAGCCTCATTTCACAGTTATTGCTCAACGTAAATAAGTGAATTGTCATTCAGATGCCAACCCCAGTGCCGTGGGCATTCTGTTCCGCCAGTGGCTGAGAGTCTGATAATCTCAGGACATTGACAAGAACAAGTGCTTGGCATTTAAGAAGCTCAGATGTTGCTCAGCTCCACTGTTTCAACCTTTCTTGTAAGATAAAATTCAACAAGGGTATAAATATAATCAGATTGAGTGTTGACGATAATCAGATAATCCAAACGAATATGAAATGAGCTTACTAGGCAGTTGTGAGGCAGATGATGACTGTCATGTCATAAGTGTTTATGATGCACTACTTTCCTAAACTAAAAGTACAGATTAGCACGCCTCTTTCTGGGAAAAAAAAAAAAAAAAAAAAATGAAGGCAGAAGAATACTAATACTATGTGACTTGAAAAGTCTTACTTTTTTTTGCAGTTAACTCTGAGTACATTTTTAACTGAGGAGTTAATCCATTATGCAGTAACTATTATATTACTTCCTCATTTCTTCTAATAAATAATTTATGCTGAGATATATGTATGAATGGGTATGTACGATTATATACAACTCTGAAGAGAAATATATACCCTTATGCATGTAACTGTTTCTATGATAATCACGACTTCTTTCATATTCAGAAAGCAAACTATGTACAAGTACTGTCACTGCTCTTGCCAGAGTCTGCAGCACAAGCTAAGATGTCAGCAGTGACAAGGGCTTTTGTCATTTTGTTCATAGCTGCCACCAACCACAGGAGGCTGGAGCACACAAACATGAGAGTGGACAGCAAACCAGGCCTGCCTAGAGGCAGAGTTCTGATGGATAAAGAGTCCTTCGTCATTTCTAACACAGGTCTGTGTCGTGTGCACTCACAGCACAGTCAGAACCTAAACAACTAGTGAGAGAAGGGAAGATTCAAGAAAACTAACAAGAAATTGCTACCACCCCTTAGCAAGTCACGAAGTAGGAAACACGGGAGGCAAAGTAGAGGGTCTACCCTGGACAATGCTGCATACTGAATGCACCAGTTCATGGACATGTTGAGAGGCAAGTCATGGTGGAAAGAGCTCAGGACCTGAAACGGGAGAATCAAGCACTAAAATGTAGATGGTTACTGGCTTCTTGACTTTGGGCAAGTTACCCCATTCCTCTCCAAGCTCATTTCCTTACCTTAAAGTTTGGCCTACAGTTAATCCTTGTCTTGCCTACCTCACACATTTCCTGGGTGAATCAGAGTGGGGTAACATGTATTTAAAACATGCTTTGTAAACTCCAAACAGATGGCATTCAATGCCTGTGGCTTTTCTGTATGGAAAATATAGGCTAGAACATCATTCACAGTCCTGAAGTGGGGGAAGTTAAGAAGAAGAAAAAACCCCTGGCTGGTGTAGCTCAGTGGATTGAGCACAGGCTGGGAACCAGGTGGTCCCGGTTTGAATCCCAGTCAGGGCACATGCCTGGGTTGTGGGCCAGGTCCCCGTGAGGGCCATGTGAGAGGCAACCATACATTGCTGTTTCTCTCCCTTTCTTCTCCCTTCCCTTCTCTCTAAAAATAAAATAAAAATAAAATCTTTAAAAAAAAAAAGAAGAAAAAATTTTTTTATATATATATATATATAAACATATATATATGTATGTAAAACTAATGCTTTATGTTCTCAGGCATTAAAAAATATAGGTGGCGGAAGGCCCTGGTATTTCAGAATTCTCCTCAAATCTTCTTACACTAAAAACTGTTCAAAATAAGCCATCTATCATAAAAATGGCCACAATAATATAAATTACTGTGGAGTTCATTATAGAACTCTAACAAAAGACATCAAACCTTGCTCACACGAGAAACAAATGTTTAACTCTGCAGTATTCTTAGCCATGTGTTTGTCCCATTGCCTAATGGAAGATGAGCACCTGGGAAAAGGGGACAGTGCACGGGCATGGGTAAGAAGCGGATATTGAGAACAGCTGCCTACAGAGCAGGGCAAATGTTTCTGGCACGGTATATATTTTCTCAAATTCTTTCTAGATTACTACATGATGTTAATTTCTTGCTTTGCCATTCAGTTTTATAAATATCAGTCAAACATTGACCCAAGAAATCAGACACACACACTCATACCAAACAACAAGGAATTTTAATGACACAATACTTAGGAACAAGGTACTGATTAGATAGCACTCTCTTTTTTCTGTTTTAAAGAAACATTTAATTTCCTTGCATACATAAGGGCTCTTCACTGGAATTTCCAAGGCAATCCTAGAGCCAGGGCATCCATAATTGACACAACACACACGATTCGCAAATTATGCACATAAGTAGCAAAACCTCTGGAATCTCCAAGCATCATAAAACATAAGGACAACATCAGCCCCACTTAGTCCTATGAGCCTTATATAAAGTGAATCCTGAGGAAGTAGTAATAGTTTTTTGAAACAAGAGAAAATAGGTTATGATAAAAAATTAATAAATATGCCACAAAATCATAGGCATTATATATTATTTTGTTTATATCTCCCAATATATTTATGTTATTCCCACAGAGCAAGAACACTGAATAATGTGCTATAGCTACAGAGGTCTCCAGACGGCCACCTAAGGAGCACCCAGACACACCCACTTCTCTAGTCATTCATACAGTCAGAGCCTTGTGGGGCCAGACACCAGGTTTGATTTTAGGAGCACCAAAAGAGCTAGCTCCATCCCATCCATCCCCAAATTCTCTCCCCAAAATCTTACTTTCCACTCCTGCAAAGGTGCTTAAAATTAAGGGAGGCACTTTTCAGTTAATAATTTAGCATGGGTATTTAAAATGTACACAGTCCAATTTGTCTAATAAGGGAGACTCAAAGCAGTGCTTGTGGTATGAGGTTTCAATACAGGAATCGAGACAGAAAGAGAGAGGTTGAAAATAGGGACTACCAAAAGTAAATGTCCTCACTTTACCATTTTTTTCTCAGCCTTAACCCATAATACATCAGAGTTTAAACCAGCATAAAACATTGAGGTAAAAACTCTGATGTGCTTTACTTTGATATTCTTTTGTTTTTGCTTCTATTAGTTACTCTGGAAGAGCAAAATAATAAACTTTGTTATTTTAGGTTTTTAAAATGTTTCCAGGAAGGTACAAGGTCTGTCCAGGACGTACCCAGGCATGTAATTTGAAAAATAGAAATGTTTATTGAAGAAGATACAAGATACAAGAAGAAGACATTGTATGTAGGACAATGACACCTCGGTCCCTTTCCAATGAGGCACCTTGGGACCTCACACAGTTCTCCCAATCGCCATCACCTGCCCCATAGTATTTTCCTGAATCTCATAAGTGGTCTGAAATCTCTTCTCTTTCAAAGGTGACTTCAGTTTAGGGAAAAGCCAGAAGTCACCGGGCACCAAATCTGGGCTGTAGGAGGCTGAGTCACATGTGTGATTTGATGTTTTACAAAAAAACTCTGCACAAGATGTGATGCATGAGTGGGTATGTTGTTGTGATGAAGCTGCCAATCACCAGTTGCCCATAGCTGCAGCCTTCTGAATCATCTGAATAGTCTCCACAGAGGAATGTGCAAGCTTAATGCAAAATTTGATGCTGACTCATTGCTCTACTCGCTCAGTCATTTTGAATGTGACAGCCACACAGTACACATGCTCACTCAATGGCATCCACCCTCACTGACTAGTACAGTGAAGTCATCATTGTTCACACATGTGCATTCTAATCCACTCTCCTTGGCTGCCAGGTTACATTGATGTTGCGCAAAACCATTCCCATTACATTAACAATGGCTGTACTTTTTCCAGACAGATGTCGTATATATTGATTTGATTTATAAATCACATCAAGTAGCTAAGTACCTTTTCTAATGACCAAAGTTAGTGGTCTGATATTATTTTCAGATTCATATTTGCAGACTGATATTGTAGAGCTCAACAATGGTAACTTTTTTACAGACCCATATTTGAAATTGACTTACTCATATGAATTCTTTGAAAAATTATGGCGCCTTTTGGGGTAACTTGTAGTAAAATGCTTTTTCCAATTATATGTCCAATGGAATTGTTGATTAAAGTAACTATTAATATCATTAAGATCATATAACCCATTGTTATACCCAAAATAACTCGATATCTATGTTAACTATATATTTGAGACCTAGATTGTTCTCAATAGGCAGATAGTGAAAAATTACACTTACAATTTCATCATATTTGATTTCCTTCATCTTCCCCCACTCCCACACCAAGAATGTAGCTAAAAAGAGAACTGCCCAAATGCTTGAAGAGCCAGAAGGCAGCTGTCCACACCACGGTTCACAAGCCAGCCCCTTCAGAGCTACGGATAACTCCTTCAGCAGGGGGGGTAGGGTTGTACTTTACAAGCACACTTTCAGAAAAAATAATTTGATTCAGAACAAAAGGTAAAACTGGTCTTCTTTGCAATGTATTTATAATGGCAATAATCTAACAATACACACACACAGAGTCTTTATACCTTACAAGGACTTTATACCTCACAAAGCATGAACTGATCTCCGTATCAGGAAGAAACAATGAATTTCTCTCCTCCAGGGTCCACAATAGAAACTCCTCATATCTGTCTGAAGCTTCAGATGGAATTACAATAGTCTGTAGATAAAATTTACTCTTTCTCTTGGTCTTTTTTCCTTTACAACACAATTATCTCATGATTATTCCTTATAACAAATGCCTTTGAATGCAGATCTCTATTTAAGGAGGTAAAACACATTTTCATTACCTGTCACAAATTTTTAAAAGACACAATGAGAGTAATTATGCCTACTCCAGACTTCTACTGGATGGCATTCTTAAATTCAGAATCCAATGGTGGAATCTCTTCTGCCCTACATAATAAATAGTAGAGAGATAAATAGACACATACATACATATTCAGAAATAGGTAAGTAGATTAGGCAGATTTCAAAATGCTATTAAAACGAACTGAGGTTTACAACTGTAAATACTATGACAAAAACACAGTTTGTGCCCTGGCTGGTGTAGCTCAGTGGATTGAGTGCGGGCTGTGAACCAAAGGGTCGCCAGTTCAATTCCCAGTCAGGCCACATGTCTGGGTTGCAGGATAGGTCCCCAATGGGGACCACGTGAGAGGCAACCACACATCGATGTTTCTCTCCCTATCTTTCTCCCCCCGTTCCCTTCTGTCTAAAAATAAATAAATAAAATCTTTTAAAAAATTAAAATAAAACACAATTTGTAAGAATCCCTGCATCCTTTCCTTTCTGAAAAACAAATACATAAATTACATAAGTTAAAAATAACATATTTAGTAAGACAACATTCAAAAATCAAAATATCTCTCATAAACAAATTAAGCTCCTCACACCCACAAAAACAAAACTGGAAGTTAGATGCAGTGACCCTGCACTGCAAGAGTGTGAACGACAGCATTTCAACAGATATTTTTTTTCTTTTCCTGAGGTCTACAGAAACTTACTGAATTATTACAGGCTTCTCACTAGTACAGTGACAGGTTCTCCTTAAATTTATCATTGGGAAAATGTGAATTTGTCTCCCAAAAGTTCTTGCTTTCCCTTGGGAAGACTTTAAACAAGAAAGAGTTTGGAAGAAAGATAAAATCTTTCTAAAATATCATTCCCAAAATGTTTCCAACAGAATCACAAGGAAGAAATGATGGGGGTGGGGATAACTATTTTCCCATATAACTGAGACATCTCAGATTTCTGGCAAAAAAAAAAAAAACAGCAAATATCTCTTTAATGAACTAATGTTGAATTTTTTTAAATATTGTCAGGGTTAGATCATGTAGAAAAAACTTACTCTTTCCTCTTAGTATGCAATGTAAATTGACTGGAGTAGCAGATTACAAGAATATTTAAGGACAGTCCAGAACTTTTTCTTTTTAATTCTGCAGATGACTACAGCCATGTTCCGCTCCACAGACCTTGCCTTCTGGCTCAATAAAAGCAAGCACGCATAGTGGGCAGATAGTAAAAATATGGTGAAGGAATAAAAACTACAGCATAATGATTGTTTCCATTTGTAGCTTCTGTTTTGTCTATTTTGTTTTTGTTACTATTATTGCTATTTTTCGAAAGTGCATGTATTTCTCATCCTGTTTCTTACAATATTTGTATAGTATAGTTAGAATAAATGTCTTTATGTTCTCTTTAAATTTATTCATTTAACAAATATTTATTGATTAACTATCATGTGCCAGGCACTAGTAGACTTGGCATTTGCAATAAATAAAGCAGACAAAAATCCTTGCTTAATGAAATTAAGTAAAATGTACCCAGAAAAGTAAAGGGAGAGAGCCAAGAACATACAATCGATTGTGTATGTCCTGCTTGGCCTTATTTTACCTTCCACATCACTTTTCAACTGTGTGAAATATATTCGACACAACAACAAAGTAGAGTCCTAGTCCCTTAGTTCTTAAGGACTCAGGAGTTCCTTCCATTAGTGACCTTCTGCATCAATGTCACAAGTGCTCTAACACTAAATAAAGTCATACCAGACACAGAGAGTGTAAGAACAGGCGCTATAGCTTTAAAATATATATCTCAAATTACCTTTATAGCTGAAAGAGCCCTGTCCAGGTAGCTCAGTTCAGTAGAGTGTCATCCCAAACTCCAAGGTTTCAGATTTGATTCCTGGTTAGGGTACATGAGCACAGGATGTCTTCTCTCTGTCTCTCTGTCTCTGTCTCTCTCTCTCTTCCCCCCACCCTTCCTCTCTCTCCAAAATCAATCAATCAATAATTATTTTTAGAAAGCAAAAGAGAGCAAGCTAATCATACAAGCACAAATCAAAAACAGTTCCCTCCACATGGTGTTCAATTTATAAAACCCTACCTTTAGAAGAATAAGAGAAAATCTGAAGTTTTCAGATTGATCTAAAAGTTACCTACAGTGGATATGCAAATGAAAAATGTACATTTTATGATGTGAACACACAAATTTTTGGAGGGTAAGTAAGTGGCATTTCTGGCCTCCCCTGACATCCATGGCCAGCGCAGCTGCCGCGATACAGACAGCGCTGGAGCACTGCTCAGAGCGTGGCGATTTAACTGTTACAGCCCGCGGATATACGAAACTACTGACCAACCACTGAGTTACAGTGATAAAACCAAGTCAAGACTGTAATAAATTAGGGGTAAATAACACCAAAATCTGACAGCTGTCTTTGAGCTCTACACTCCTATTATGCCACAGGGCATTCCCCCTGGCTGCAGAGAAAGATGGATCCTCACTCTTGGCAAAGGAGCTAGAAGAACGGCTCAGAATAACCCTATCGTTTCCCAAAGTCTACTTATCTCAACCATCGCCACCTTCTCCGACTGCTCTGTGACCTTCCATCTCCACCTCTTTCACAAACTTGGATGTGGCCTCAGAGGCCCTGCCAACTACCTCTCTTTACTTTTATTGACAAACGCCTTGGACAAGAAATTTATGCCCATCATATCATTTGTTTCCTCATCATATATACCCTCTTTAAACCTTGTTAAATAGGTTTCTATCTCAGATGCAGAATTGGCATTGCTTTTCTAAAGCCACCAGCAACCTCATTCAT
The DNA here is from genome assembly GCA_004026765.1 of Micronycteris hirsuta. Classification (NCBI taxonomy): domain Eukaryota; kingdom Metazoa; phylum Chordata; class Mammalia; order Chiroptera; family Phyllostomidae; genus Micronycteris; species Micronycteris hirsuta. The sequence continues at coordinate 131,657 of PVJI01000973.1, forward strand.
GCTGGGCTTGAAAGTACCATCCTTAAACGGTCATCATTATTTCACAAATATCAACCACTACAGCTCCTGCTCTCAGATGCTCTCCAGCCACCTCCCACCCCACAAGCAAACAAACAAACAAAGCATTCTGGCACCTATATTCTTCTGATTCTCTGAGTATATTGTGTCTCAGTTCTCTATTGTTCTTAATTTTCTCTCTTTTACTCAGAGAGCTTGTCAATTTTCAAGCTATTAGATATAACTTCCATTAACTCTTACCCAAACTCCAATCTCAAATATTCAACTGTCTTTTTATTAAGTGATTGCCTACAACGTGACAAGCTGGTGATGCCGTCATATTAAGCCCACAGTCCAGAGCTGACCACTTACACCTAAATTCAAAAACTCCAAATCCAAAGTTATCATTATTATTTTTCACAAATGTCACCTGCTTGGTGCTGCCTTTTGCACTTTTATTAATGTCATCATGGTTCTCAAACACACTATTGATGGTTGGGTTCCCTGAGAAGCAGAGTCTGAAAAGATTAGCATGCAGAAAGCTTACTAGGGAGTGCTCTTGGGATCCATACCCATGAAAGAGTACAGAAGGAAGCAAAATCAGAAAGAAGGAGAAGGTGGACTATGATGCAGTCTCATGGGGGCCTCAGTTGACCCTACATGAAGTTCTAATTTCAGAGCTGGCTGAATTAGGTCTGGGGGCCAAGCATTCATATTCCTATGCTGATTGGTCTCCGGAGTGGGGAGTGGGGCATGACCTTGGGTGAGGCAGCTCTCCTCAGTCCAGGCAATACATGTAAGGAACTGACAGTTTCAGATGACAGTCACTAGTACTCCTAGCATCTAGGCGAATTAGCCCTTCATTCTTAAAGGGGCATCTAGGCATTAAATCACAATATCTATCACACTCCCAGGGGGTTAAAATAAATAATATAGTGGAAGGAATACAGAGATTGGAGGTAAACAGACCAAGATTCTAATCTTATCTCAATCACTAATTATGTGATCATAGGTCAGTTACTCAACTTCTCTGAATCTCTCATAAAATTATTCTGAAAGTCCAATGATACATATTATGAAAACACTTAAAATGCTGGGTCCATAGTACTTGCCTACCACATGTAAGTTGTCCTTCTCTCACCTTATACATTGTTTAAAAAAAAAAAAAACTAAGCTCCTTCTTTTCCGAGTGCTAAGACTTCTCTCAGAATGACACATTCAGTCGGTCAGTAAAGATGTATTAAGAACCCACCTCAATCCAGGACTAGCCTAGGCACTGCAAAGATCACTGTGAGCAACACAGCTGAGGTCCTGCTCTTGCAGATCTTAAATTATAGGGAGGGAATAGAGGTGCCACGTAAGTAAACTAGTACATAAGCAGATAACTTCCGGTGGTGAGTGCAAGGATGGAAATTAACAGTGAGGTGAGAGAGAATAATCGGTGCAGGAGGGCTACTATCTAATGAGGTGACACTGAGCAGAATGGGAAAGCCACAAAAGGACCAATAATATTGAAAACTGGAGCCAGACAGCATTTCTGACATGGGAACAGGACAAAAGTCCTGAGGCAAGATGACATCTGCCTGAAATGTACAAGGAATGCACTGTAGAACTGCGAGCGGAGGTTAGAGCATCCAGAGGCAAGGTCAGGGAGCGAGGCCCTGATCCCTTGTAGACCGTGGTCAGGCTCCACTCCTGCACTACTTTGTGGGCATTTAATGGCATACAACGTACAGAGCACATGGTGGCACACCTGGTACATGGTAAGGGTTTGATAAATCAACAGTTATCATCGTCATCTTTACAGTTTCAACTGGTCTTTTTGTGTACAGGCCCTTCCTTTGTCCACAGGCCCTCCACATCATGCCAAATAACGAAGCACCCAGACAGAACGAGGAGGGGAGACAGAAGGGGCAAGGAGTAGAAATAGCTGTTGGGCACATTATTTAGTAGTTTTTAAAATGCAATTTCATGTTTTTTTAAACCCAAAAGGACTACCAATTTCTGTCTGAATGCCTCACTTTATGAGTGTGTTTAGCACATACAGAGTACGTGCTGAATGAATCACTAAGTTCTCACCTGCTAAATAAATGCTGTCTGAATGAATGAATGTGAGGAGTGAGTGTGTGAATAAGGAAGTTACCAGTGAGATCCCATTTGTTTTAAAGATTTCTGGGAAGGAATTTCTGGGGTATTTTATAATCCTAAAATGTTATATGCCCAAAAAATGTTTAAAATATTTCCATAAAAGCATAATAGTGCTAAACAAGAATTCTAAAGAAAGAAAATACTTAGAGATTTTGCCAAAGAATGTGGCTGGAGATAACAAGCTATCAGGAAAGTGATAACCAATATGCAGATCTGTAAGATAACTGATAAGACAGAGTTAAAGAAAGACACCAAAATTAATTAATTGTCTACTGTAGTCCAAATACTGTGCCATGCAGTGTACTTTTAATTTTCATTATTCTATAAATTATTTCCTTTATTTTGTAGATAGAAACTAGCCTCAGAGAGACTTACCCAAGAATTCACAAGATAACGCAGGAGTTAGTATCTCACTGCAAAACCTGTTATTTTTCCAGAATGTAGAGACAAAAGGAATCTTAACCAATGCCTTGGTGCTCAACAAATCAGTATAGCAGTACAATGAAGAAATTAATAATGGTAAACACAATATCATCAATTCAGTGTTCATATTTTATGACGTATTCATCCTTGAGTGAGAGATTAGTATTATTAGATATGATTTCAGAGACGGGAAACAAAGACAGAAAACTTATTTCCCCAAAGTCAAATTAAAACAAAAATCAGAACGCAGCATTTATTGAATTGCAGCATCTGTCCCCACCCTGCACACACACGTGTACTAACGGGCATGTTTCAAGAAAACAAAGCAAGCACATTAACGAAATAATGCACAGATCTCTACATTGTTTTTTTTTAAGCTTTTTGTTAAAATCCACACCTAATTTGCCTCTCTTCGCCTGAGAGGCTCCCTGGTGGAGTATTGGTAATTGAGTATGCATATTAACTCTTTCAGACCACAAGAACCATTTAGTTCCTCAGTCTTTCTATGTAGAAGAAAGTTCCTGTTATAAAGCATTAGCTTATCTAAAGCACTCCACTTACCAGGATGTCCACGCCTCTACAGCACAGTGATATTTAAGATTCACAATAATGACACTGAGTCACTGAAACACCCAGGAGAGTCTATGGGATTATCAAAGACTGGTGAACAAATGAAAAGTGTTTAACTCTTAAGTTATTTTACTGATTTTCATCTATTCACAAGTTGGTACTGCATACATGATCGTTTACTTCAACAAAATGTCTGATTCACCAAACTACTTTTTATCTTTTGGAGAAGAAAATATCTGCTGTGCTCTCCAAAATAATAGGAAATTTGGGGGTAGCCACCAATTACCCAAATCCTCGAGACTCTCTTATACTCAACAATCAATGTACTATCAAATCTGAACCAAGGAAACCTTACTGTGTAACAACTAAGGCCCATAAATACCGCATTGAGTGATGTAACTGATGTAATATAATCCTTATATTTCTCAAGGATTAGTTCTAACTTTGAAAACATAACATAAATACTAATCAAGAAATTAGAACTGAGTTTCTCAAAGACTAACTAGTTACCAGTTATCAATTCTGGTTTGGTGGGAGGTGGGTAGCCTGGGGAATCAATCAGCTATTCTAAGACAATTAACTGAGTAGTGAAAGAATAAGACCCAGATATATATCAAATAAGCTTAATATGAGATACATGTGCAAGACAGAAAGGCAGAAATGCCTTGAAGGTTACAGCCTACCGCATTTGACATTCACTCTCATTATATCCCAAGACATAACCCTCCATTCCAATGGATTTCCTCCAAATACTTCAAGTGTAATTTGACATATAGGCCTTTTAATATACAATAAATACCTTCACCACTTTATATCTCCCCAAATCATACTCACCCTCTCAGCTTAGGCTACAAATTAATTATCTCCAAACTCAGCTGGGCCCTCAAAAATACCCACTAATACGTCTTCCTGTTCCTGGTCACTTTTCCTCCCCATTTCTTAAATCAGCAATTTCTAATTTTATCATTCTTCCCCAGGACTCTATCCCTCCAGTACCATTATTTGTCTGTAACAATTACTATGGGATAGATATGTGGATGTGCTGGTTTGCTGAGATTTTTATTTAGTAGAATGTTTGACAACACAAGATTTCTTGTACATTGAAATAATGATGAAGCAAAGAGCACAGTGGAGACACCATCTCTATACCTTATGGAGACACGCGTCCCTGTAAGGGCTCACGCGCACTTACAAGTGCCAGCACACATGCTTCCCCAAATAGTCACGGCGACTGCAAGCATTCCAGTATCACACTAACCAAAGTTAGAGATCACTGGCATCAAATCTAGAGAGTATCGTGAAGCATTTTAAAAAATGTTACAACTATATTTATTCTTGTTTGTGTCTAAGAAAGAGCTACACACAGAACAGTTAAAATAACCAATAAAAAATGCCAGCACGAAGTCATCACAGCCTACAGAGCATCACCAGATACCTCACAAACTACACAAGGACTTGGTCACTCACTTACTCATTCTCCTAACAAACACTTATTGAGTGCCTTTATAAATCAGACTTTCTGTTACATATGGGCATAGATAAATCTCTGTCTTAAGGACGCATAATAAACCAAAATCACAGACAACACAGTAAGTCCTAACAGAGAAATGTGAGCAATAACTGAGTATTAATATGGGGAAAATGCAGTGACAGAAAACAAAATGGATGTGTGCGTTTCATGCACAAAACAAATCAGAAAAACCGTTCTTCCCCGACATTAAGTTGCTGGGTCCCTACATGAAGAAGCATAGGCATAACAAGGAATGAAAGCATGCTCTAGAGCATGTTCACTTCCTCCACTGGGCACAGCAGGCTCACACATAGCAACTATAGCACAGTGAATGGAAAAGAAGTCAGGTGGACTTCAAGGACTTGCAATTAAGGTGACACCAGGACTTCCACAGACGGCCTCCTGCTCTCTTGGTAGACTGGCTCTAGAGTTCTCTGCAAATGCAAACTCTTCAAATGTTGACTCACCATTTACTTGGAGAATGCAGCGTATCCTCTGAGTGAGAAAAAGACTTACTGGTTAAAGATGCAGAGATTAGCAATCAGTATTATATTTTAGTAAGGTTTGATAGGTAGTTCTATACATCTAATATCTGAATCTCCCACTGCTTCCTTTCTTGGCCAAAAAAAAATAATAAAATAAAAAATTCTGGCACCCAGATCTGTTTCTTTCTCCCTTCACCTTTTTAACCTAATTTTCATAGACATGTGAACGAGTAATTGCTCCAGAATGAACCAATAGATAGAGCGTTTGAGAAATGTAGTGTCAATTTCACTCCAAAAAACACAGACACTTATGCACTGACCCTCACAACAACCCCTTTCCCCTCCTCCTCCACCATCCTCAACATTTTGAATAGTTGTTTCTTTATTTTGAGGAAAGGGCCATAGCACACTTATAGCTGTCGTGACCTGCTGAACTTAGGGGAGCTGACAAAGCATCCTCAGGACAAATGGCAAGAGAATCCACAAAACTTAAAACTACAAATGGTGAAACCTCAAACACCTTCTGCCATACAACCAGCAAGATTATTTTGAACACAAAGGATACAACCATAGGATGCACTCCAAGTCACCACCTTTATTTTGTCCTTATTTAGGCAAAAATGCACCTGGAGATATTCACCTCAAAGGAGTCGCTTCCAGGGTCAATCTTTCCAAAAAAAAAATCAGTCTGCAAGCTCACTGAATCTAGACCAATGATCCTGAAGGTGTGGAATTCAGTCACCTCGAGGCACAATTTTGGTGTGCCTAGCAATCACCTCGACTAGAATTCTGTTTAAAATATAAAGTGCAGATCCCTCCCTAGAGCTATCAAACCAGACCCTCTGAGAGGGAGGCCCAGGGATCTGCATTTTAACCATTTTATTCAGGTATTTTTTATGTTCGCTTAAGTTTGATAACCACTAGCTTAAATGAAGAACTGATTAATAAGTCTCAAATAAAGCCTGTATTAGGAAGTGATTTTCTATTTATAAGAATGTTCACTTTTTCTCAACTGCCCACAAAAGCCCCACAAATCTCTGGCTTTCAGAGACTTTTCCAGCTCCCCTACTTCTTAAATCACTCCAGGCAGGAATTTTCCATTTTATTAGGTGCTCTGAGCTTACAGCACTTAACTCTAGATCTTCAGATTCTGTCCCGAAGTGGTACCTGAGGACCAAGACTATGTCATTCCATCCCTCAGCACTGCATTTTTGGCGACAGTAGCCCACTTGCTGACAAACATTTCTTTCTCATTTGAGACTGGAGGAGAGGCATTTCATGTACCTAACTTCTTAAAATATACACAGGCCACCTAACGAAAACCAGAAGAAGGATACTACCCCATCTTCTCTCTTTTAGCACAACTTCATTTTGAAGTTTTGCTTCAAATAGCAAACATAAGTAAAATTCAAACAGGTTTAATACCTGAATTCATCTCTCACAGAGTGGATATAAAATCTATGTTGTTTGATAGAACCAAGTAAAACACAAAAAACATCAAACATAAGAAAAATAACGCAATTAGATGATTAAACAAAAACACCTATTCATCTCTTCTGAGCATCTTATTGAACATCCATTAGGTATTGTGCTAACTGTGACATAAACATAAGAGTGTTGAGGGTAGAGTCAGGATTTAAAAATAGGAACTTTAAATTTTGAGCTAAAAACTGGCTCATGTGTCGAACAAAGGCCAACGAAGAAAACCTGGTCATTAGACAGCCCTTGCAAATATTCTCCCTGCTCATGCCACTTAATTTTTTTTTCTAGATGTGTGTGAAGTTCCAAAAGGGATCATTATACCTTCTCGCTAACTCATGATGAACTATGTATACATCTGGAAATAATGCATTTATTTTATTATCATATTCAATAAAATGCATTTTTTAAATTTTATGTTAAGCTCCCTATGTAGAAGCAACAGGACAAACCCCAGATGAATGAAAAGAGCTGCGATGATACAGAGGAGAAAATACACACCAGCACCCGAGCGCACGGCCCACGCAGTTCCGAGCCCTTCTAGGTAGACAGATTATACACTAAAAAGAAAATGCCGTCACTCATCCCCTGCACCTACTAACTAATAATTATGTATGTTATTTCCCATTGTCAATATTTAGCTTTCGAATGAAGGCTTAACAATTGAGCTGGTAGCCAAACAAGAAGAGAGTGCAGTGCACCAAACGAAACTGCCAACAGCTGGGGAACTGTCGCGTCCCGCAGCCCGCCCCTTTGCAAATGTACAAACCGGTCTGAGTGCAATGGATAGGGGACGCTCGAAATTCTCTGGCAGATGAAACAAGCAGTTTCTCTTTCACCTATCCAATTTTTTTCTAATTTAAAAGTAATTTGTTGCAAAATACCTACATTCTACCAAACATATACGTTCTTGTATTCTTATAAAATTTGTAAAAGTGGCTTTCCTATTGCCACACAGCACCCTGCAGTTTGACTGGAATGTCTGAAGCTGCAATGGTCATGCACACTTGCACACACACAGGAGGCAGAGCCCGGGAGCCAAAAAGGAACTCCGGTTTTAATTTGTTAAGTGGATTGACTGGGCTATGCCAACAAAATAAACTCCTTATCACTTTTTTCTTTCTTAGGTATATGACATCAGTTAACCCACGAACTATTTAATAAGGTTACTAGCAAGTAAATTATTGAGGGGGGGAGGAAATATTAGATCATTTGGAGGCATTCACGTTTAGTTAAAATTAATGGATCTCAGCCCAAAACTATCATTTCTTGAGTTCAAGGAGTTTTAAAAGAATATCCCTTCTCTTTCACAACAAATCTACAAGGTTGTTATTATTCCTATTTCACAAAATAGGAAGAAACTAAGGCTCCAAGAAGATAAGAGTTGGTGTTCCCGGGGCCTCACACTTAGAAAGGGGCTCAGCAGGCAGGTATTCAAACCCATGACTCAGACTCTGAACCCTTGTTCTTTCAACTCTCAGGTACAGAAATGCAACAAATGGCCATTATATTCTGATTTCAAATTACAACATCTATTTTTTACAAATGTGAAAACATTAAACTACTAGAATACATTTTGTTTAATTTTCTAATTGCAGTGAATCTGTTACTCAGAACTTTGCTAGCTAAATTGAGCCCAGATTTTAAAAACTTCAATTAAGCCCTGGCTGGTGTGGCTCAAGTGGATTGAGCGTGGGCCTGAGAACCAAAAGGTCACTGGTTGGATTCCCAGTCAGAGGACAGGCCTGGGTTGCAGGCCAGGTCTCCAGTAGGGGGCGCATGAGAGGCAACCATACATTGATGTTTTTGTCCCTCTCTTTCTCCCTCCCCTCCCCTCTCTCTAAACTTAAATAAATACTTACAAAAAATAAAAATAATAAAACTTTAATTAAGACACAGAAATTTATCAAATATCCTACCTCACAAATATATTTTATATATTTTTCATTATTTACATGATAGTTACACTCACACTCTCAAGGCTTTTTTAATAGTTTATGTCAGACAGCTAATTGTCTGTAATATCAGGGGAGGCTAAATTTGCATTTTGATGTCCTTTCACTTTTTCATAGGTTTGTATCAATATAATGCCTTTCCCAAAATAATGAAATTATTTTTGCTTTTTTGGTTCTTGAATGCAGACTTCTCTTCATTTCCTGTCTTTGTTCACCACTCTCCCAAATTCATGGACTATTCTGTCAGCAGCTTTCCTCCCCTTACTTGTCATCCTTTCACTTCTGTGACTTTTCTTCCTGCCATTCTGCTCTCTGTAGCTTCTGAAGTCTTCAAAGCCACCTGCAATGTTGGAACAGGCAGTAGTGCTCTGACAAGGAAACCAGGGAAGCCTTGCCCTTCGGCTGGTCTCCTGGAGCATCTTCACTGACAGGCTGACACTGGCAAAGCCAAAACCAATGTCTAAGTGATAGGGTTCTAAGCAACGCTCATTTATAAGAATAAAATAGAAATAAATGAGTTACTAAATTCACCCTTGATGTAAAATCCCAAGCTGTTCTTCCATATGTGTTTCCAAGTAAATTATTTCAAAATAAATAACATAATGAGTGATTTATGCATCTTTAAGTCAGGTCTTTAGTGTTATTTTTATTGTTATAGCTGCACTCCACAGATTCACAGGAAACAAAACTACCCAAAGTGGATAATATACAAAACTTACCCTAGACATCCCCAAGACAATTGGAGTTCTTATGATTTCACTCAATACAGTTTCCTTAAAATAAAGACTATAATTAAAGAAGTTGTATGAGGTCAAAGACTGGGAATATTTTTTCACTGGCAATATTTTTTATTGCATTGCCAGTGGTTTGCACAATACTTGCTACATTATAGGTCTTCAAACATCTTTTAATAATTGGGTAGCATAAATATGAATTTAATGCCCCTATTTAAGCAAGTAATCTACTTCCCTCAAAGTTTTAAAACTCATAACATGTGCTTATTTTTCTTTCATATGCCATCATGGCAGTTTATCAAAAGCTTGATAATACATTAGAACCCCAGAATAGGGAGGTGCCCTCAGCATAATACCTTACAAATGAGAAAGAGTCTAGAGACCTAAAATAATATGCACAGAGATACAAAAATGTTTAGTTGTCCAAGGCACAAGCAATGACAACCAGGTCTCCTGAATTCCAGAAATTTTTTTTCAATTTTCTCAATTCATTTTACTCTTATTTTTAAAATGGTATAATATGTTATAATCTTTATAACCAATATTTGATATAAGTAAAAATAACTTTTAAAATATCAAAATAAGAGTTTGACTATCCCATTGATCAAATAAGTAGTTCAATTAGTTGGCAATATTCTGGTATTTACAAAATTCATTTCCACTTTCTTGCTTACAAATTGTTCTGAATAAAGAACAAATCTCCAGTGAGTGAGACGACATTCCATGATGAGGCAAGTAGAAAAAGAGAGCTTCCATAGCAAGTATAATTTCTCCTGAAATATACTGTAATGAATTCAAGAAAGCTCATTAAAAAAAAAAAAAACTAGAAAATTCCATCTAAGAATGAATGCCCTGGTATCAACTATTCTCAGAGACTTTTTTAAAGACATTCAGCTCTAATAAAAGACAGGACATATTCTTTCTCCACAAGTGTTCTCAGAGAAGTTTAGAATTTTGTCGTTTTAGGAGGACAAATCTACTAGAACTTTTTGAAGCAATGTTCTAGCTTACCAAATAAAAGAAGACAGGGGGAGAGTGGTGGGGGTGGGAGGGTGGGCAGTGAGGACCACAGAAACAAGTCACTGCTTTGAACTATAACCTCAGTTTTCTTTGTATTGTTAAGTCTACTGGTAATATAGTTAGCCAGGGGGGATTTTTTATACACGCCCTGCGAGACTGACCATGTTTGCCCTATATTCACCAGTATATTCTGAGCATTCCAGCTGACAGATCAAATCTTTTTCAGAACAGAAAAGACTTACAGCATGGGAAGTACACATAGCTGTTGTATATATTACATCACTATAGTTATTTTCAAATTTCTTATCCTAAAAACCATTACCTAGGTAGGGGCTTTTTATCCAGCAGAAAGCCAGAGTCACTCAAATTTGACTTATAAAGGTAAAAATCAGAGAGTATTTCCCCCCTCTATTTTGGTAGTAAATACCTGGGTTCTGTCTTTTTCATCTACACTGTTGGGTTAAATTGGCACTACCAAGGAGGCACTGCCATTACTTTTCAGAAATTTGTAAGTTCTAATTCTTGGGTGGGGGAAAAACTCCCCCCAAACTAACCATTATCTTCAGTAAAATCACTGTATTCAGATACGAACCCGTTGTACTGAAGAATTAGCATACTGCACAAATGTGCTTTATGTACTGACACAAAACTACCAATGCACAGGATTACTGGACTCCTTTAATAAAGACAATGTTCAACAACTTGCAACATCAAATAGTTCCTAAAATCACACTTCCTGGGAAATATGTGCAGTAAAGAATAGCAAACAGTAGCCAGCCCATCCTGAGTTTTGTGTCCTACGTTATGAGTGGAAGAGATGGCAGAAAAGTAAACCAACAGGATAATATATAAGAAAAGGAAGATGACGGAAGAGTAGTTTCATCATCAAAAGGAAAAGCCATGCCCCATTAACGCAAGGGCCACCGGGATATTTGCAGGACTCCCTGGTATCAATACCCGGCCCTTCGGGAGGCCATGTTCCTTCTCAGGTTCATCCTCCCATCAACTGCAACAGTATTTTCAAAAGACTCAAGAGTAGTCAAACAAGATCAAAGTTGAGACTCATTTTGGAAACTTCAAAGAAGTATAAGTCCCAAAAGAGAGTAAACTGCTGTCAGGAGTTGAAGTCCTCGTATCCAAGGTCAGGGTGGGAATAAAAGATGGACGGACGTTTGACACTGCGTCCCCTTCTGATTCTACCTGCGACGGCGTGGATTCCTTCAAAACAGAGGTCATGCTGAGAGAAAGACTAAAACACAGGTCTGGCAGTCCTGCAAGTGGCACACGCCGAGGGTAGCTGAAACGCCTGAGCAGGAATGAGCAGAAGGGTTCTGGAAGAATGCCTAGAACAAGGGGGAGTCCGGCACACACCTGGCACTGCAGACACAGACAGCCCGAAATGAGCGCAAGTTTGGAGGGCTGGGAAGGCATTTATTCACTCAACAGATATTTATGAAGGTCTTAATATAAGGAAAGCACGAAAAAAATGAGTGAGTAAGCACTGAAGAATTCAGGGAAAACAGAGTGAAGGTTTGAGGGTGCAAGAAATACCAGAGAAGTTTAGAAAACCAGACACCATGGTTTCCCAGAGAAAAAGGTTGAGCCAATCATGCTCAGTGAATAAGGAAAAAGGCTACGGGATGGGGAGAGAAGAGGTTAGAGGTTTTGTTTTTTGGTTTTGTTTTTGCTTCGTTAGAAAGCAACTCAAAAAGTGTCTGACAGCCAGTTACTGAAGACTGGAGAAAAGGGATGCAAAAGAGACTGCAGAGACGCTGTGGAATTCGAAGATGTCAGAGGAGGTCACGCTAAGTAGACCAAGAGTGTGGGAAAAAACAGAGGAAGAGTTTCCTGGAAGGGGAAAGCGCCCCTTTGGGAGAACAGAGATGAAAGACCTGGACATGGGAACTGCGGCACACAGCGCCTGGGAAAGTTTGGGGGAAGGAAAACAGGTGGGTGTGAAGGAGCACTGAGGCCGGGAGGGTGAAGAGGGTGAAAGGCTGGAGGTGGGCGGGCAGCCCCTGAATCAGGAGACCCGGGGAGATCGAAGTCTTACTCCTTCAGCGTGCTCTAATGCCCCATCCCCCCAGAGCCCAGGGACGGGGTGTCGCCCGGGGCCAAGGGGAACCCCGGGCCTGGCGGGGCGAGGCCGGGCCGCCCCCCAGCGGTCGGGTTCTGCGCGCACGCCCGGCTCGCCCAGCGCCAACTTTCCCGATCCCCGTACTCTCTCCGGACACGCCGGCCCTCCTTCCGCCCGGCTCACCGAGGGTGCCGTCAGGCGGCTGATGCTCTCGCCCAGCGAGTCCAGGTTGACCCGCCTGCGGCGCTGCGCCCTCCTGGCCCCGGCGGTGGCGGCGGTGGCGACCGCGGAGGCGGCCGGGGCCGGAGCAGCGGTGGCGGCCGCGCTAGGCTCAGGCTGCCCCGGGGGGCTCCGGCTGCCGTTCCAGCAGAGCCTGGACATTGGGCATTCCCCCTCCTCCTCGGGGCTGGTCTCCAGGTAGTCGGAGCCCAGGGAGCTGAAGGACTCAGACGAAATCTTCCTTCGAGACATGCTGCTGGCGGCGCTGCGGCGGCCAAGGCGGCGGCAGCCGGGACGCGAGTGGCAGCTGCGGCTGCAGTAGCGGGACCTGCGGGCGGCGACGTTAGGCGCGCTGGAGCCGCCGGGCGCTGCGATCGCGCTTAGCCGGGAGGGAGTCTCCGGGGCCGCGGAGCCCGCTGCTCATGGCGGGAACTTGCGCGCCGCCGCACCTTGGGGCCCGGGCTCGGCGGCAGCGCGGGGCTGGGCAGGGGGCCGCCGCTGCCTCTGCTGCCGGCCTGGCGCTGCCTCAGCTCCCGCCTCGGCGCGGCGCCGTGCGACTCGCTCGGGCTCACGGAGACGCTCCGAGAGTGTGGCCGCGGGCGGCGCGGCGGAGAGGGCTGCGGCCCGCGCGGTCGGGGAGGCAGAGGTTTCCACCGCCTGCGCGCCTGTCTCGCCCCCTTTCCATCTCTCCTCCCGCCCCTCTCTCCTTGCAGCCCGCCTCCCTCCGTCTCCCTTTATCCACCCCACCCCCCCATGCTCTCCCTCCGCCTGTATCACGTGTCGCCATCATACTCATTGGGAGTCTCTGCCTTGCCTGTCGCCACGTTTCACGAGCAATGAGGACACTTCGTTGCCGTCCTCTGCGCGCCCTCCCCGCTCCCACCTTCTCCTCCTCCAAGAAGGAGTGCACCATAGCTCAGATCTGGCCAAAGGTCCTTAACCCCAAACGCCCTACCCCTCGCCCGCAGAAGAGGCTGCTGGGGAGCAGACAGCCCGGCGGGCGCAGAAAGGGAGGGGTCCTCCTCGGGAAAGCCTGAGAGCGCGAAGGGGTGGGGGGCGGGTAGGGTCATATTTGTCCTTTTTCCGCCTTCCTTTGAGTTTATTTAGGAAGTTCTGAGGCTTGGCGAAAGGCCGACCAGTCCAGCCCGTGCATTCCAGGGGAGACGCTTACAAAGAATAGGGAAGGGGCAACATGTTGGCACCTATCCTGCCGAAGCAGTTCGCGGGGACGAGGGTTCTCCGCCTCAGGAGGCCGCGTGGGCTCGCAGCGCCGAGAGCCGGGCAGCACTAAATGAGGACAGCGTCTCCTCCGGCCCGAGCGCTGTTGCCGAGCGTCAGCCGTGCTGGGCGTGCGGGGCTCCTGGCTCCCGCGGGCTTGTCACTGGTGCTGGACAGCTCCGCTTGCCACCTGCGGCCGCGTTTGCGGCGTTGCGGGCTAGGGGACAGTTCTGCAGACATCACTACCTAGGACCGGGCTGGGGGAAGACCGGGGAGTGATCCTATGTCCATCTTTCTACAGGCTCTTTGCGCAAAATACACTGTGTTTGCACTTGGCTGCAGTTGCTGCCCAGAAAGCTAAGGGGAGTGGGAGGAAGGTTTTCCAAACCCAAGAACAAAATCGCTGCAGGGTGAGCAAAGCTCTTGCTGAGAGTTTGCGGTGGAGCTGCCTCATTCCAAATCTTGCCTCATTGCAAACCAGCAACCACTCTTAAGCACCCGGCCCACAGCACTTGCTTTAGCTCCAGAAAAGCCTCAGACTTGCTCTGACCTTAGGGGAAGGGGTGGGAAGAAAGGGCAAACAAGAGTGTCCTGGAAAAGAGGATCCTACTCTGTGCTTCCCTGGGCAGCAAAGCAGCACCCTCACCACCTTTCCCTTTCTGGGAAAGAAAAGTTCAGGGGCTCTGGCTTTAGCCCCTAATGATATACTGAGGCCAAAGCGTTCTCGTTCTGTTTTGTTTTTTTAAGAACTGGTCCTTCCAAGGTGAAAGCACATGGTTTTGTGGGTTGCATTTATTTAAGAACACAAACAAAAAAATCCAAAACAAAACAACAACAACAAAAAGCCACAGACTTGTGCTCTTACTCCGACCACAATTTGCATTTAACTATAAATCTTTGCAAGAGTTTATGGGGGCTCAAATAAATATAAATGCTGTTTGAGATTTCCTTTATATTCTGGGAAAATCCACTCAAATTAATTCAGAGACATGCCTGATTCTCAGATTTTACATAGGCATTAAAGATATCAAAAATGCATGCTATCACTTACATGCTACCCTTCATATATATAGTCTTTCTCAGCCTGCTGAGTAAGTTGCTAACTGCACAGTTTCTCTTCTTAGCAGAGGAAATTCAGAACTCTTTAAAAATTATTATTATTATTATTATTTTGGTGGTGTAGTTATCTACTGTTGATTTCACCATTATGTCACTAATTCTATGTGCATTTGTTTCCACTGGAAATGAGACACAATTATATACTTTTTATCATAAAGAATAGTCATCAGTTCTGCTCAAAAATTTCACTGGCCTTGTTTCTGAAATACAATGGGTGGTTTCTTTGAAAATTACATTATTCCAGCTTTGGGGAAACTGTCTAATATTCTTGCTGTGCAGTATTGATCACAGCTTAAGTTGGAGTTCTTAGTTCATGTCTTTAGTGATGAAGAATGTCAAGTTTTTATTGGCATACAATTTTACAGCTTCTATTGAGGATACTAAACAGCAGTAGGCCCTTCACCTTCTTTTAATAAAAACTGCGGATGCACACACACGCATGTCCTGTTGTGGTCATGGTAAATAACCTCTGCATGGAAGTTAAAACCCAAACTTTTACTAATCGCTCCAACTCTTGTCACAAAATCAAAATGACTGAGTGCTGAGCAAGGAGTACAATTTGTTTCTAAACTTTACAAGAGTCCTCAGAGCCTTCCTGTTTACACTGGCCATTCACTGCCAGAAAGAACCCTGAACCTGACAGACACCTTTGCTTCGTGTGAACCATTTGAATCAAAGACTTCATAGAATCTGAGCAAGTGAAGCAGTCTTGCTGTTTTCTGCATGAATTAGCCTGCCTTCGATCATGATTTTCCCACTGATTTTTAAACAAATGAAGGCCTAGATATAGACAGTCCATCATCTGCGTTACTTTCAAGGGTTTCCTTTCTATTTCTGTTCAAGAGCTGTGTTCAAAGGCTCTCAATATGAAGAGTGCTATGTTCTGTACTTGAATTAATATTTTTAAAGGAAGACAATAGGAATAACCTATTCGCCATAAAAACAATTTTAAAGACTTTAGTAAAAAGAATGCAAACACTTTAGGAAAATGAAGAGTTTCTGCTCATGTTAGCAAAAGAAACTTAGCTATGCATGCCCACAAATCCAGTTCTACTGTATGTGTTGCACTTCAATAAATCCTTTAAGACCCTGTCTCCTATCGGAAAGGAAAGTGCAGGAATACACTTGGACCGTTTGTGAAGTCAGTGAGGGGACCTGAGGACTCACTTGAGACTGACGAAGCATTGGGAAAGACTCTGCACGAAAGCAATTTCTCCACCTTAATAAAAGTGGTGAATATTTCCTCTTTAAACATAAAACAACTATTGTTGTGTGTGCCTTACCTTCATATACAGCATTGCTATTTATAAATTCCTTTCACTTACTTTGCCTCATTTAATTTGATTTTCATTCTTCCCAGAGAAGTAGTTCAGGAAAATTCACCTCTGTCAAATTCAACTAAAAACTAGTATCAGTCCTCATGCCCTGGCCAGGCGACTCAGCTGATTGGAGCATCATCCTGTACGCCAAAAGGTTGTGGGTTTGATTCCTAGCACAACTGACATTTTCTTTCTTTCTTTTCTTCCTTCCTTCTTTCCTTCCTTTCCTTTCTTTCTTTCTTCCTTTCTTTCCTTCCTTCCTTCTCTTTCCTTCCTTCCTTCCTTCTTTCCTTCATTCTTTCTTTCCTTCTTCCTTCCTTCTTTCTTTCTTTCCTTCCTTCTTCCTTTCTTTCTTTCTTTTCTTCCTTCATGCTTTCTTTCCTTCATGCTTTCTTTCCTTCTTCCTTCCTTCCATCCTTTCTTCTCTTTCTTTCTTTCTTTCTTTCTTTCTTTCTTTCTTTCTTTCTTCCTATTCCCACCACTCTGAACCCCCCCATCCAGAATCAATAAAAAACATATCCTAGGGTGAGGCATAAAAATATTTTAAAAAATCAGTGCTCACTCCCAAAATTCTTTGCAATCCAGAGCGCCACACTTTTTCCTAACTTGTTTTCATCCATCTAAGTCTCCAGCAAGAAAGCCTGCAACACCTGTGCAAGCATCCTCTGGGGCTGAGGCCTCACCTGGTGTCATGAGACTGAGGAAATCTCTCCCTGTAGTCAATCTTTACATAAACCTGGCAAATCACAGGAACTGTACATGTGCAATTAAAGCAATTTCTTTAAAGAAATACAGTAGCTGGTAAATTCTTAACTAGGGCAAGTTTTTCTGGATCCCTAACCTAGAAAATTACACACATAATACCTACTCCTTACCTATAGGTTAATCCTACTCCCATGTTGCCTGAGTGAGATCTTTCTACACCTCCCACTTTCTCATACTTTCTTTTTAAAAGAAGAAAAACATACTTTCTCAGTGAAATGCTGTGAATAAATAAAGGTGGATATACTGTGCTTTATATTCTTACATAATTTTGTAAGCAAAACAAATATGAAGGAAAATATCAAAATGAAAAGTATCAATCACCCTGGCTGGAGTGGCTCAGTGAGTTGAGCATCATCCTGCAAACCAAAAGGTCACCAGTTCCATCCCTGGTCAGGGCACATGCCTGGGGTGCTGGCCAGGTCCCTAGTTAAGGACGTGCGAGAGGCAAACGATCCATGTTTCCCTCTCTCTCTTTCTCCTTCCCTTCTGCTCTCTCTAAAAATAAATAAATAAAATCTTTAAAAATGACAAGAGTCAACTACTTTGTTCATATATAAAGGGAAACTTGGAGAACAATGTCACCCATCATCCTATGGTTATATTTCATCACAAAACCACACTGAAGAGACTAGGGACTTGTTCATCAAAACAAGAGTCGGGCAGGGGCATGGTGGAAAGAGAGGAAAGAAATAAAGTTAATGCAACACTTAGCAGACTTTGTAGGGCAAAATACTTGTAAATCAGTGGATGACTATCTTGTTTTGATGCCACCCTACCCAAGAAAGCAAGAAAGAGGGAAAGTAATCAGTGTCTTTTGCTGCCTTTGGCAGACAATACTCTCTTCCTTATCTGGCTTTAAGTGGCTCTAGATGGCTTTGCACACGCAGCCACGCATGCACTGCTGAAACCCACCCTCCTCTGAGGAGAGACCCTGTAAGTCAATGCCACCTACAATTCCCAGCCTTTTTGTCTTCAGCATCATTAGCTCTCTACATGCATTTCTAAAGTTGGGTTTCTTTTTGAGTTACTAAAGGCAGATCACATGGGAAGATTACTGTGCCTTTCTCTGTGATTTTGTAGAGCAGAGTATTGTCTTTGTATGTCTAATAATAGCAGTGCTTTGTCATGTGGTCCACCGTAGCCTTTAATCATTTTCCTAAATACTTCTTTCCACCCAAATCTTTTGCTTTCCAAATTATCTCCAAACCTTTACCTTCCAAATCTATTTAAGTGAAAGTAACATTTATTGAGAGTCTAGTACGGACCAGGGTCTGTTTAATTGTTGTTTTATTTAATCTTTACAATGCCACAAATGGACATATTTTTCCAATTTTACAGATGTGAAAAGTCTTGCACAAAGATTTTAAATATCTTCCCCAATGTCATGAAACTGATAAATATTAGTCCGAATTCCAGTCCTGAGTCCTAAGCCTGTTATTTCCATTGAAGCACGTTTCCTGCCTGCCTCTTGTAAATGTCCTAAAAACACAGAGAAAAATCAGTTGATTAAAGTCACCATGTGAGTGGCCCATTGCTTTACAAGTAAATATTGCATACACAGTTAACACGTGGGAATTATTCCCTGGAACACGGTGTTGTGGAAAAGCACTGACCTGTGCAGAGGCTCTGCTGTGTGGCTGACGCCCTGGTAATGACTAGCCACGTGATCACACACAAGTTGCTGTACCTCTCCCGGACACAGACCCCCACTTCTAAATTAACAGGGTCGTGTGAAGTCTCTAGGGTACCACCAATACTCAATATTTATAATTTTTCTATTTGTAGAGTTATCCATTTTCTTTCAGACATAGCTGGTGCCTAGAAAAACTTCCCCTTACACATTACAAGGTCAGCTTCTCTTTTACCTCCCTATCTTTTCTGAGAATGCAGTTCCCCTGCAAATGCCTTCTTTGACTGCCTAAAGTCTTATCCCCATACAAAACTACCATGAACATGGCCCACAGAATTAAATGGATAAAAAATAAAACTTTCAACTCAATTGTATTTGGTTATATGTTCGCCATCTCCCAGTCTTTTCATAACCTAATTTTTCTGTCTGCTTTATTATATTATAGAAATGAATTATGTCTTCCTGTCTGCAACTAACTCTGTTTGACAGCTAACAATAATAAGTATGAATTATCAATGAGTGTCTTCATATAACCTTGTTAATGTTAATAGACATTTACTTAAATATGTTCAGTTTGTCATGAACATGCAATCTGTTAATTATTTTAAAATTATTCAATTTAAATATAAATACTAGAATTCTTAAAAGTGTTAACATTAAGAAGGAAATGCTGTGTCCTTGTCGCTAGACAGAAAATAAACATGAACAAATTACTAATCACAATTAAACGGCAATGTACTTAGATCTCTTAAAATAATTAATAGGAATAGTGTTCTCTTTAAGAAATTAAAAAAACAAATTTTAATTTACACTTATGCTATAATCATTTCTGGAAAAATTTTCAAAGTGGGTATTGAAATGAGTGACCTCAGCAATAAATACATTAGTTCAAGACACGCCCCCAGAAAAACAAGTTTATGTTAAAATAATTCTAAAGCATTTCTTTACCAAAAGATGTGAAACTTTTAAAATAAAATATATGTTTACTCATTTTCCTCAGCTCTCCTTATTGTGAGCAAAATGAGCATTAACTCTTCTTTTCATCTACGAAAATGGACAGGCATGTGTACCAACACAGTGAACTAAAAGAAAAACATTCCATTTATGTGACTCACACAGGATCTCATTAGGGCCACAGAAGTAAGCAGTCCTTGTTTCCAAATGAGCAGCTTAGAACTACACAGTCATCCCAAAGCCCAAGTCCCCCACACCAGACCCCACAAGTGACTGTGTTCCCCTGCAGGTTATGCAGATGTAAATTGTCCATATGTCTATTCGATCCAATCATGTCTTTGCACTTTATCTCAGAGAAGAAAATTCCCAAATGTTTATGGTTTTGAGGTTTTCTAAGTAACTTTTTAACAGTCCTCTCAATCAAAGAAATACCTATCAATTCCATTTATAAGGTAGTTGTACCCACACAATTTACTAAGCATTAATTTATGTCCTAACAATTCAGTAACATTTGAAAATACATGTAAAGTACAAAAATTATTTTATTTCATTCTTAAATCATTGAAATTATTTAATTAACTATTTTAACTAATTAACTTGGGCACTGCACACCTTCTCAAACCTTGGAATGAAATTAGACATTGCCATCCTCATTTTCTATTCCACATTGATTTTCCTGTAGTTCTTGCTTTTTTATTATAATAACTTCCCAAAATCCACCTTCAAAAATGCATGAAGTAATTGAAAATGTAGCATAGTCCAATGTTAAAACTATGAACTAGACCAAGCTAAGAGTTTCTCAGTTTTCAACGGATACTCAGTATTTCTGTGTTCCCCTCAAATTTGTAAAACATCCCTGCCCAGCCCTGTGCAGTCCCTGCAGCACCCGGGACCCATCGGTGCAGCGCTGGGAACTGCGGCTCTGCTTGCACAGCCTTTCCCCAAGTTCTCAGACAAGCTTGTCTTTTATCCTGATTGCAGACTCTAAAAGAGCAGATAGACAACAAGAGCTTACTAATGTAAAATGTAAAATGAAAATTATGCAGCTTACTGTCATTTTCTGTTATAATAAATTTGTGTACAGAATGTTACCTGATGTGTGATTAATGTGTACAGCATTTTTCTACATTTTACAAATGTATAATGTTTCAACTAATTATCTGCCTACTAAGCTTTGAATATATAATAAGAAATGAAATAATTCAGAAAGATATAAAGTATTGTCTTACACATATAATCTTTTTACCAATGGCTGTATATACTGATTGTTCAGCAGAACAACATTACCTCATGAAATATTTTTGAAATATGTTTTATTTTTTTAGACTGACCATGAAACCTCGGTAACTATTCTTTGTTTGAAAAGAACAAGAAAGGAAAGAGTGGGGCTCATTATTCCCTATAATTTCTGCTTTCAAGCAGGGATAAGAAGGTACTTTAATGCATTTTGTTGACAGAGAAACAAAGGCATCCAAAGGCTGTGGAGCCTGTCCGTGGTCGAACGGCACATGGCTAACACAGGCGGAGCTCACAGCGCTGTAAATCTCACTTCCCAGTTCTGTTTCAGAAGGCTGTCTCTAAGAAAGATGATCCCTTGGGGAGGAAGAGAAAAGGCTAGCTTATTATATATAGAAAACATCATTAGAGTTATTTTCTTGGGTAGTAAGAATAGATTTGCATTAATCAATCCAGTTACACATACCCATCATGGCTACTTTGACCCACCCATATCCATTCATCTCAACCCATATGTGAGGACCGAAAGTCTGACGTTAAACAAGCACAGTGGACATTATCAAGATAAGACATGGTCCTGACCTTTGGAGAATTTACACTCTAATAAACATAAGTTAAATAACGTTAGATATTAAATAGCCATACAAAATAGTACCAATCAAATATCATATGGAAAATAAGTATTATAATATTTTAAGAAAAAAATGAACTTTAGATATCTCCTTAATTAACTAGTCTTGAACTAGTCTTTGAAGAATAAGTAATATTTGAGTGGATGGAAATGAATGGATTGGAAATGGAGAAAAAAGAGAGTATGCTGTGTTCGGAAATACTGGGTTTGTCATCCAAACTGAATCAGAGAAGCATGTTGAGGAATAGTGAGAAACAGAATAAGAAAATAAAGACCAAATTATAAAAAGCCTTACTATAAACTTACTATAGACTTTCTCTGGCAGTCATTGAAAAAAATTATTTTAACTTTTGCCCAGGGAAGTGATATGAAGAGAGAGTTGTACAGATCAAGAAAAGCTACCCATTCAACTAGCAGTCCATTCTTCCCAAGGACATGAACCAGCAGGTCAGACTGCCTCAGTTGTTCAGGAAATCCGTTCCATACCATGAAAATTAAAGTATGTAGCCTGTTCATGATCTCTCCCACTACACACACACTATTTTTATATTATGCAAATTTGGGGCATGCCTATGATATTGTTTAAGAATATAATCCAAGACAATAAAGTTTATCATTTCCTTATTTGAGCATCTTATTTTCTATAATGCCTAATTTCAAAACACATCAGTCATTCATAAATCAATAGGAGGAAAAGCTATGCTCTACAGAAACTACTTTTTTAATGGGACCCAAAAAGATCCAGTAAGTGCCACTTCTATGTTAGGGTCAGTTGTGTGTCTTGTACTTAATAAACAGACCCCAAAATTCCTCATTTGGTATGTTAAGACAGTGACTTGATTGACTCAGTGAAGAGGATTTTAAACCAGACCTGTCAAGAAAACCCATCCCACCTTGACTTGTACAAAATACGTTGTATTCTGACATTAAATCTAACACAATGCCCTTTTCTACCAGAAAAAAAATTTGAGCTTGCTAACTTTGGTTTTCACCAATCAAAAGAAAATGTTTATCCACACAAACTGTAAAGATCACCTCTCAGGTGATTTCTTGACAGAGCAAACACATACTTTGATAGCACTGTCCACCAGGTGCGAGAGCCATCACAGGCAAGGAGAACAGAGAAAGAGAGATGGTTGTGTGAAAAGATAATTTTAAGAATATATGTTAGGGGAACGTCATGTAGTTGGCCATAAATGCAATCCTAGAACAAACACGTTCCAATGGCAGTGGAGACGCAGTATTTGAAACAACCAGGCTGGAACAATATTGAAGCAATGGCTAGATGAGTTCATCAACTGGGCACAATGTGAAAAGGAGCAGTTCAGGGGAAAGCACTGATGAATATATTATTGAAATTTTAATGAATGGGATCTTTGTTCAAAGATAGCACATCTGAGAGTGCTCACTACTTATGTGTGAGAAAACAAATAAAAAAGGTTTTGAAATCCAGAGTTGTGTCCCAAATTTCCCATAAGTACTGTTCATTTTTATAAGGGAATAGCCACCATTTGCAACATTAAGATCCTCAGAAATCAGTTTAAATAATTTAGTTAGGGTATAAATGCAAATGCCCCATACGAATATCACAATTCATTACCTCCATTTTTTTAACAAGATAACTAAAGTATTTTTAAAACTCAAATAGCACTAAAGCCACCAAAGGTAAACGTTCAACTTGTTCTTTATCCATAGTTCTTTTCATTGCTTTTTCATTTCTCTTAGTCTATATTATGCTTGTATGTTCAGGAAATTATATAATGAACCATAATAAAAGTAATGGTCTCCAGGCTTATGAGGTCATAGATTTTCATGTTCTTTAGTTCTAATTATTTTAGCAGAATTTCTTTCTCAGTTGTTCCGTGCTCTACTTGCTGCCCTATTTCAAAAATGAATACCTTTGCTTTTTGCTGTTTGCTTTTTGTTGGTAGTTTTCCATCAGCAAGAAACAATACCTTCTTCTCATTATACAAATGACATAATATAATTTCTATGAAATCTAGCCAGATTTAAAAGGAAGTCAATATTAATCACTAAAAAAATACTGTAAGTGTGGTGAAAGACAAATACCATATGATCTCACCTATAAGTGGAATCTAATCAACAAAACAAGCAAGCAAGCAAAATATCACCAGAGACATTGAAATAAAGAACAAGCTGACAGTAACCAGAGGGGAGGCGGGAGCGGGTAATGGGAAAAAAAGGGGAAGGATCATCAAGGAACTTGTACAAAGGACCCATGGACAAAGCCAAAGGGAGACAGTATTGAGGTTGGGAGGTGGGGATGGGTGGGGCAGGGGGAGTGGTTGGGGAAATGGAGACAACTGTACTTGAACAACAATAAAAAAAAGTAAAGTACAAATAAAAAATAAAAAAAATATATTTGTTAAAAAATAGTGTAAATATATAAAATAGATTATTATTTATACATTTGGGAATTAAGTAAACATGAGCAAATATTTGGCAAATATTGGCAAAGCTACATTGTCCCTCAAATTCACTGGAATACAGCAGTAAACAACAAGGTGATATTAGGGCAAGATCCAGTGTGCTAAAGCAAAGCTATGTATTTATTCAAAGTTATTGCTATCTAGTTTGTGAGATACAAAGTAGACATATATGTTGAGTAAACTGACAAGTTAGAACAAGTTATTGGTACTTTCATGCTTGAATTGATACATACACAAACAATGAGAGATTTTAATTCTATCATTAGTTATGAGGAATTTATATATGAATGTTTGTTTACATATTCTCTTCATCATACCTTCAACTTATTTGTTTAAACAGGGAAAATGGAAATACTTCCTTAAGGGTAATGGAAGCATTCTTCTTTGTATTAAATATTAACTTTATGGTTTTGTTTTATTATTTTGCATAAAAGAAATTTTTATTAAAATAGGAATCCATATCAAAAATAGGAATCCATATCAAAAATTTGCTTTTCTTCAGCATGGTAATTGCTTCTTCTATGATTAATATCTAAAGACAAGGATAATGGCTTCATGAGGAAGACACAAAGCATATTTCTGATTTTACTGAAAAATATAAAATCAGCATATAGATTTTAATTCATTCCTTCATTTAACAAGCATTCATTGAGTAATATAATGTGTTTATGTTACATTTGTGTTTGGAAATGTACTTACTAGGTATTGTAAAGAAAGAGGAGTGTAAAATATAGTCTTTCTTTTCAAAGATCCAGAAATAGAGTAAAAAAAAAAGTTTAAATACCTTCTTAGAGGTGAAGATGTCGAAGCTGTTTTAAAGAATAAATAGGGCTTTGAAGACAGAGGAATTAAAGGTAAAACATCCGAGGCAGTGGGTCAGGCAGAATAAAGGCACAAAATAAAAAAATTTTAAAAAACAATATACGTACCCCAAGAAATACAATGAGTTCAAAGTTGCTGGAGTATGAAGTTAAAGCAGGCCTCAGCAGAATACGACATAAAAGGTAGACCGGTCCTGGATCACAGACAGACTTGCATATCTCATTGAGGAGTCGCATATGCGTATTAGAAAGATGGTGGGACTACATGAAGAATAGACTTGAAGAGCCAAAACTGTTATCAAGGAAAATAGTTGAGAGGCTGTTTGAGGAGCCCAAGAAAGACAGAAGGAATTTAACTAGAGCGGTAGAACACGCCAGATCTAATGTTCATCCCAGCTCTCTTGTTATGTCGCACAGGGTCCTGAGCTCCCTGTGCTTCAGTTCCATCTATAAAGCGGGTGTAGTAAGGCTTACAAGAATTATGTACTATCATCCATTTTGTAAAAGAAGACACTGAAAATGTAAACAAGGATGCAGTGGAGGGGACAGATTAGATAAATACATAGAAGTTAGTTTAGAAGGACAGGATGATTGATTTAGTACAGGAACTGAGAGAGGGGTTAGATTTTTAAGAATGACCCCATGTTTCAATTATGGAGACTAATAACAAATACAGAGAACACAGGAAGAGAAAATGGTACGGCGAAGATGATAAGGTCCATGTCTTACAATTGCATTGGAAACAGATCCAGATGAAAATGTCTAGCAAGCAGTTAGACATATGGATCTAGAATGCAGGCGAGAAAGCTGGGTAAAAGATGCAGATATTGAAATTATGGAAATCATTAGCATTTAGGTTTAAATCAAAACCTTAATAATGAAGGAGTGTCACAAGAGGGTGACAGGCTGAATAGTGATCTTCACATCCTAATCCCTGGAATTTATAGCTATGTTACCTAATGTGGCGAGATGGCATTTGTAAATGTGATTAAATTAAGAAAATTGAGATAAGGATTATCTGGGTAAACGTAACATAGTAATCACAGGGTCCTTCTAAGAAGATTGTGGGAGGAACCAGAGTTGAAGGAGAAGGCGAAGACAGGACTAAAGAGTTGAGCGATACTTCGAAGATGGAGAAAGAGGCCACAAGCCTTAAATAGAAGCAGCTCCTCAAACCTGGAAGACGCAAGAAACATCCTCCCTCATCACCTCCAGCCTTTGTGACACTTTGACTTTACAGCCCATCGAAACAGATCTTGGACATCTGACCACCAAAAGTCTAAAGGAATGAACTTTGTTGTTTTAAGCCACTAAGTTTGTGGTGATTTGTTACATCAGCAATAAGAAGTATACACAGAGAAAATGTACTATGAATAAAATCAAAAATACTTGAGCAACACCAACATCTAAGAAGGACAGCTTTCAGAGCAGAGAGAGAACAGTATGACAGAGACTAGGAAGAATTAAAAGAATGTCATGCCAAACAATTTTAGAGGACTCAATAGTTAAACGAGGCAAAGTAGTTCAATCACACCTATTTTTTCTCAATTTACTCTTTATT
Source organism: Micronycteris hirsuta (assembly GCA_004026765.1). NCBI lineage: Eukaryota > Metazoa > Chordata > Mammalia > Chiroptera > Phyllostomidae > Micronycteris > Micronycteris hirsuta. The sequence goes on from PVJI01000973.1 coordinate 157,978, forward strand.
GTACTTTTTTCTATTACCATTTAGTCCCCTTCTACCCAACCCTCAGAAATACCCACACTATTGTCCATGTCCATGAGTCCTTTCCCTTTTTGCTCAGTCCCTCCACACCTTAACCTCCCAACCCCCAATTAGCTGTCATCCTACTCTCCATCTATGAACCTGTCTCTATTTTGCTTGTTAGTTCAGTTTATTCATTAGACTCCACATAAGAATGAAATCATATGGTATTTTTCTTTCTCTGAATGGCTTATTTCACTTAGCACAATGTTCTCCAGGTCCACACTGCCACAAACAGTAAAAATTTTCTTCCTTTTTACAATCAGGATATATTATATCATGTATATGTCTCATAGTTGTTTTATTCATGCATCTGCTCATGGACACTGGGCTGCTTCCATATCTTGGTGATTGTAAATAACACTGCAATGAATTTAGAGGTGCTTATGTTCTTTTAATTGAGTATTTTGGGTTCCTTCGGATATATTACCAGAAGTAGAATCACTGGGTCAAAAGGCAGATCCATTTCTAAATTTTTGAGGTATCTCCATACTGCTTTCCAAAGTGGCTACCCCAAATTGCATTCCCACCAACTGCGCAAAAGGGTTCCCCTTGCTCCACGTCCTCATCAGCATTTGTAGTTTATTGATTTACTGATGATAGCCATTCTGACAGGTGTGGGATGATATCTCATTGTGGTTTTAATTTGCAATTTCTCTGAGGATTGGTGATGTTGAGCATCTTTCCATATGTCTATTGCCCATCCATAGGTCCTCTTTGGAGAAGTGTCTATTGGGGTCCTTTGCCCATTGTTGAATTGCATTGTTTGGGGTTTTTTGGTGTTGAGCTTTCTAAGTTGTTTATAAATTTTAGATATTAACGCCTTATTAGGTGGATAAGGGAATATGTTTTCCCATTCTGTGGGTTGTCTTTTTATTTTCTTAATGATATCCTTTGATGGGCAAAAACTTTTTAGTTTGAAAAAAATGAAAATGAGTATACAACAATCCAAAATCTGCAGGACCCTGGGGAAAGCAAGTTTAAGGGGGAAATTCATAGAAAGAAAAAAAAAAAAAGAAAGAGCAGCTCAAATAAACAATCTAACTTTACACTTAAAGGAACTTGAAAAGAACAACAAACAAAGCCCAAAGTAAGTAGAAGAAAGGAAATAATAAAGATCAGAGCAGAAATACACAAAATAGAGTCTTTAAAAAAATGATACATAAGATCAATGAATCTAAGATCATACCATGATCAAGTGAGATTTATCTTTGAAAAGATAAAAAAGATTGGCAAACCCTTAACCAGACTTATCAAGAAAAAAAGAGAAAGGACCCAAATAAATAAAATCAGAAATGAAAAAGGAGAAATAACAACTGACACCAAAGAATACAAAGAACTGTAGAAAAATATTATTAAAAACTAGATGCCAACGAACTGGACAACCTGAACAAAAATGGATAAATTCCTAGAAACATACAGTCTTCCAAAACTAAATCAGGAAGAATAATAGAATCTGAATAAACAGATTACACCTAGTAAAATTGAAGCAGTAATCACAAAACTCCCAACAAACAAAAGCCCTGGACCAGATTGCTTCACAGGGGAATCTTACCAAATATTCTGAGAACTGACACCTCTGCTTCTCAGGCTATTTCATAAAATTCAAGAGGCAGGAAGCCTCCCAAATTCATTTTACAATGACAGCATTATCCTAATTCCAAAATCAGACAAAGACACTACAAAAAAACAAAATTATAGGTCAATATCTCCAATGAACATAGACTCTAAAATCATCAACAAAATATTAGCAAACAAAATACAGCAATGCATCAAAAAGATCATACACCATGATCAAGTGGGATTTATTCCAGGAATGCAAGGTTTGTACAACATTCAAAAATTAATAAATCTGATTCACCACATTAACAAAATGAAGGATAAAAACCATATGATCATATCAATAGATACAGAAAAAGCATTTGATAAAATCCAGCACCCATTTATGATAAAAACTCTCATCCAAGTGGGATTAAAGGGAACATACCTACACATAAAAGCCATATATGACAAACCCACAGCCAGCATCAAACTCAATGGGCAAAAACTACAAGTGTTCCCCTTCAGGTCGGGAACAAGACAGGGATGCTCACTTTCACTTTTCTTATTCAACATAGTACTAGAAGTCTTAGCCATAGCAATGAGACAAGAAAAAGAAAAAAGGCATCCAAATTGGAAAAGAAGTAGAACTGTCATTATTTGCAGATGACATGATACTGTACATAGAGAATGTCAAAGATTCCACCAATAAAATACTAGAACTGATCAAAGAATTCAGTAAAGTAGTAGGATACAAAATCAATATCCAAAAATCAGTTGCATTTTTATATGCCAATAATGAACTAACAGAAAGGGAAATTAAGAAAAGAATCCCATTCACAATTGCTACAAAAATACCTAGGAATAAACCTAACAAAGGATGTAAAAGAACTATACTTGGAAACATAAGACACAGAAGAAAGAAATTGAAGAGATACAAATAAGTGGAACCACTTACCGTGTTCATGGATAGGAAGAATTAACATTAAAATGTCCATACTACCAAATTGTACTAAATTCAATACAATTTCTATCAAGATTCCAATGACATAATTTACAGAACTAGAACAAATATTTCAGAAGTTTATATGGAACCACAAAAGGCCCCATATAGCAACAACATTCCTGAGAAAGAAGAACAAAGTTGGAGGGATCACACTACTGAATATTAAACTATACTACAAGACCATAATAATCAAAACAGCACAGCACTGGCCTAAAAACAGACACAGATCAATAGAACAGAATAGAAAACCCACAAATAAACCCACATCTTTATAGTCAATTAATATTCAACACAAAAAGTAAGTACATAAAATGGGCTAAAGATAGCTCATTCAATAAATAATGTTGGGAAAATTGGACAGATATGTGAAGAAAAACAAAATTAGACCACCTTCTTACACCACACACAAGAATAAATTCAAAATGGATCAAAGACTTAAATGTTAGACCCAAAACCATAAAAATCATAGAAGAAAACATAGGCAGCAAAATCTCAAACATTGTTTGTAGCAATATTTTATCAGATAAATCTCCCCAGGCAAGGGAAACAAAAAAAAAGTAAACAACTGGAACTATATCATACGTTTTTTTAAAAATGGAAAACATTTAGGGTTTAGTAATTAGGAACCTTTAGAAAATTCAAGAGAGCAGTTTTAGAAGACTAGAAGTCAATTTGCAATAAGCTAAGCAATAAGAAAGTGAAGTATATGGAGACATCGAGCATAGACTATTTTATACTCTACTATTATTTTCATATGGAGATAACATAACATATAAATATGGAACCCCCAACTACTCCAACAAGTGATAGTCAACAAATAAAGGCCCTGGTAATCTAGTCAAATACAGCAGGATAGCAGAGGATTTCGAACATGTGCATAATAAGAATCTGTAAAAGAGGGAAAAAACCAAGAATGAAGATGCACAGTATAAAAGGATGATTTGTTATATATCCCTTTATACTGTGCATCTTTGTTCTTTTTTTTCCCCTCTTTCCATATGATCTCACCTTTAACTGGAACCCAATCAACAAAAGAAAAAAGCAAGCAAAATATAACCAGAGACATTGAAATTAACAACAATCTGACAGCAACCAGAGGGGAGGAGAGAAGGGAAAGATTTTCAGGAACAACTATGAAGGACTCATGGACAAAACCAAGGGGGAGTGGAATCAGGGGAGGGAGGAGGGTTTGGCTGGGGGTGGGGAGGGAATGAGGGAGAGTGAATGCAAACAACTATAATTAAACAACAATAAAATAATTTTAAAAAATAAAAATAAATCATTAAGTTTATAGCAATAATATCAAAAATAATTGGTAGAGGGTAAAAACCTCAGATATCCGAAATTAACTATGAAAGGAGAAGAAAAAGTGGGTGGATGTCTTGAAGAGCTTAATGCTAGGAAACATCACTGGAGTAAAGCAGGCAGTGCTGACACGTGATCAAGTGACTGTATCTGGTTTAACTAGCTAGGCTAGTAGTTACAGGAAAGTAGAAAAACATCAGGACATGTTAGGGAAAGAGACAACGCAGTCATGCTGCATATAATGTTTCCGTCAACAACAGACTGCATATATGACAATGGAGCTGAATTTCTGGTCAGAAATGGAAGGATATGTGGTACAGGAGGAATCTTTTTTCTCTCACAGCAGCAATATCTTTGGGGCGTGGCAATGGATTCCCTCTCACTCATAAGACCTCAGTTCTGAGTGTTCAGGCTACACCCCAGTCAGTCTGTGACCTGTTTCAGCACAGAGGAGCTGGTCCCCCCAGAGCTACCCACTCAGAAGGCGCTACAGCCCTCTCGGATCTAGCCTGACGGTGTTCAGAGTACATTGTGTAAATTCTTTGTTGAGGACCCAATTTTCTGTACAAGGACACAGGTCCACAGGACCTACCTTAACAAGTATTGAGTGTCACTGCAACTTTAGTAAAAGCTTTCTGTGGTAGTCTGGAGCCAGCCTGTTTGTGTATTTGGAAGTATTTTCAAGTTGTAGTGATGTAAAACATAGATAAGTTTTATTTCCTCCACCAATTCAATGCCAGTGATGGCCCTCTGTGCTAGTGGGAGTCAATGCACTAAAAACAAGTTTCCAAAATCAAAACATCAAACTCTGAGTACCATACCCTCTCTGTACTAAACACCGTCTTCTTTTATGACTGCCACAAAGTCCCTTAACTGCTCCAACATGCAGTCATCAAAACACATCACCGTGACTATTCCCTGTGTTCCTGTATCTGTTCATATTGATTTCTTTTCCTACTGATCCTCAGGCCAACTTTCACTCCCTCCTGCTGGCCACCATCATGGTGATCTCCACTTGACTCCGCCAGTTTCTCCTTGATTATTTCCAATCAGTTCAGCCCACATCCCCGTTTATGAAGCAGCACTAACAACTTCGATGTTCGATTTCTGACCCTGTTAGAAAGAAACAGAGGGAGGCCCTGAGGGTCAGTGTTTTTAAAGTCTGCAGAGGAGTACAGTAATGTCCTAGGCCTTTGCATTCCCTCAGCACTCACTCACTGACTCACCCAGAGCAACTTCCAGTCCTTAAGCCCCATTCATGGTAAGTGCCCTCTACAGGTTTACAATTTTTTAACTTTTATACTGTATATTTACTATACCTTTTCTACACTTAGATATGTTTAGACACACAAATACTTACACAATTGCCTACAGTGTTTAGTACAGTAACATGCTGTACAGGTGTGTAGCCTGGCTGTGTAGTAGGCTGTGCCATCTAGGTTAGCGTACTTGCAGTCTATGATGGTCGCACAATGATGAAATCACCTAACATCTTTCTCAGAATATATCCCCATCACTAAGAAACACATGACTGAAGTCAAACAGGGAAGCAAAACATAATAAAGTATGGCAAATAATTACAGGAATAGCTTGAAGAGTTAGAGGAAGAACTACTTGTGGTAGAGATAATTTTCAGATTAAAATCTTGAAGGAAAAGGAGACATGAAGAGCAATTAATTTTGTTCTGAAAAATAAACATCAAAACATAATTTAGTCATTTGAAAAATTAACATGATGGTCTATCAATGATTTATCAAGTCTCTAGCTCCTATGTCTACCAAAAGAAGCATCACAGGAGAAATATCTGGCATAGAATAGATATTTTCCACCATATCTTTTGACTTTCATAATATTAGTATGTCCAGTATTTCATGCCAAATTATTTCCTAAGCCATTGTAAAAATTCTTCTGTTTTTTAAATTCCATAATATAACAAATTTCATAGAGAATTTTAAATTCTATATGAGTCAGTCCTCAAATTCATGCCCAGATACTCTACCATGAAAATTGTACTTTGACTACTACAATCTTTTTGAAATATAAAAGGTACCTGTATCCCATAACAATTTATTGATACAGTGCTAAACAAAAGAAAAGCAACAGACAAAAAAACAATTCTTTTTGAAAAATATTTTGTTGTTTATGCTATTACAGTTGTCCCAGTTTTTCCCTTTTAGCTGCCCTCCACATAACCACCCTCCACGCCCTCAGGCAATCCCCACAATACTGTCCATGTACATGGATCATGCGTATATGTTCTTTGACTAATCCCTTCACCTTCTTTCAACCAGTCCCAACCTTCCCCCCGCCCTTACTGCTTGCTGTTCCATGTTTCAATGTCTCTGATTCTATTTTGCTCATTAGTTTATTTTGTTCATTACATTCCACATACAGGTGGGATCATATGGTATTTGTCTTTCACTGGCTGCCTTATTTCACTTAGCATAATAGTCTCCAGATCCATCCATGTTGTTGCAAGAGGTAAGAGTTCCTTCTTTTTTACTGCCATGTAGTATTCCACCATGTAAATGTGCCACAGCTTTTTTTATCCACTCATCTACTGATGGACACTTAAGTTGTTTATAGATCTTGGCTATTATAAATAACAATGCCATGAACATAAGGGTGCATATAATCTTTTGAACTGATGTTTCAGGATTCTTACGGTATATTCCTAGAAGTGCAATCACTGGGTCAAAAGACAGTTCCTTTTTTAATTTTTTGAGGAAACTCCATACTGTTTTCCACAGTGGCTTTTTATATAAAAGTTACTGGCAAATGAATTCATTTGTATTATAAATGTATGATGTAACATCACTAAAAGGAGGAGGAGGGAAAAGGAACTTACCTAATTAACTTAGGAAAATGGTGTTTTGACTAAAAACTCTAAGACTAAAGACAAAAAATGTATACAAATCTAGTCTGGTAGTTAGTAAATTTGTTTCTCAAGGGACTATTAGTTAGATATTCTGGAACTACTTTCTGTATTTACTAGAATTGAAAAAATAAGTGAATAAATGCTAGATGAGTAGGATCTAGGTTCCTTACTATCAGAGAAAAAATTACAAATAAGCAAAGGGGAAATCTAGGACAATTCCTGCAGTATGTTGAAGTAGATCGTAGATGATAAATTAACACACACACGTTTCCTAGCTCCGCCTTCAGAGAGTGAGTCTAGCAATGACACCACAGAAGCACTAAGCACACCCAGTACTTAGATCTTTTTTCAAAATACAATTTTCCAATAAAAGGCACTAGGAACTCTTTAAGAAATAGCTGATTCTAGGACTGGTGCTGAGAAAATACATGATAATTCTAGACCATCTTTTAGTGCCCAAACTTAAAAAAACACTAAAAATGAAAATAAGTAAATAGGACATATTTATGTCAAAAGGGTACTGTATTATTAGACTATAACCCAAAGTATAAAATAAGTATCCATAAATCCATAGTTGACACAAATAAATTAGTGAATAAATACATGCAGATAAGATGCAAGTTATTGTTACAGAAAAATTCCAAATAACATATGAAAGTACTCCCCCTCCAAGAGATAAAGTTGAACCTCCCCTTGCCTCCACCACAGGCGCATATGTGCTGAGCGTGGACTGGACCTAACCACCCACTCCTTCCATAGAACAGAGTATGAAAAGGGGAAAATAGCAACCTCACAGTGGAGAAACTTGGCAGACAACACCCCTTCCAAGTGCTCAAAGTCAACATCACCAGTGATAAGTCATGTCGACTCTGTGTAACCCTAATAGGATGGAATGAAAGAGCTCGTCTAGCTCTGTGGTATTTGTCTCTAAAAACTATAACCCCAATCTAATCATGTGAAAAGCATTAAACAACACAAACTGGTACAAAATACTTGACCAGACTCTTCAAAATGGTCAAGATCATGAAAAACAAGAAAGACTAAGAAATTCTTGCAGATCTGGGGAGTTTTTAAAAAGTAATCTACCAATGTTAATTTTTTAGTTTTAACAAATGTGCCATGGTTACTTAAGTTATTAACATCAGGGGCACATGGGATCTCTGTGTAATCTTCATAACTTTTCTACAAACATAAAATTATTATTCCAAAATACAGTGTTATTTTTATAAAGTTTGTTAGCAAGTTTTAAAATGCTGAATTTAACATTTGAGAGCATAAAATGATAAGATTTTTTAATATCAAAATCTAAATATACTAACTCCACCATATCTATGACCAATAAAAGTTTTCCAAACTCTTTTGATGACCTATGGTAGCAATGAATTCTATATTCCCCGTTTAGAGGACATCATGTTGATATCACTAAGAGATGATCTAGATAAAGCTCCCTTTCCCAGCTATAATTAAAAGAAAGTTTCAAACCAGAAAATCGCATTTGTAAGAGAGTCTGAACAAAGAGTATATTTAATATTAGGGTGCTCTTCAGGATGGACTATCTCCTACACCTAGGTTTAATTGTTCTGATAGAGTATGACCAGCGTTTTAAGACACCATAAGATTGAGATCCAGAAGAGATTCTGGGCTAGGATAATTCAAACATTCCACTACCATGTAGAATCCTTATGAAGTTTAAGCTAACTATCATTTGGGGTGCACACAACGAAATGCACCTCAGACCTGCAGTCTCCCCCTACTCTTACTGCACTTTTAATGATATTACCTCTCTTTCTTCAACAGCTGCTCAAAATGAAAAACTCTGCTCACCTGTCCCTTCTGACCACATAGTGTCATCCCCATGCGATTTTGTTTTCACTCTCCAAGGTTCCTCTTTTCATTCTTGACTTCCCAAGTTTTCCCACCATGCGCTCCAGGGCTCTCTTTTACTGCTAATAACTGTTTAGAGGTGTATCTTCGCAATGAAATACTACTTAATGCCCACTGGCATCATTAAAATTAAGATTAGTTATACCAAATATTGTCGAGTATGTTGAGCAACTAGAAACTTCTTACACTATTCTTGGGAGTATAAAATGGTATAACTACCTTGAAAAACTATTTGATAATTTTTTGTAAAGTTAAAAATACACCTATATTAGAACCCAGAAATTCTATTTTTAGTATAAAACCAAACAAAATTAAGGCACATGTCTACAAAAATACATATACAAGAAGGGTACATGCATCTTTATTCATGGTAGTCAAATACTGTAAGCTACTGAACTGTCCATTAATCATAGACTGGACAAGCAATTTGTGGTATATACAGAATATTGCTCACAATTAAGAATCACACTACTGATACCCTTAACAACATGAATAACTTCAAAAAGATATGCTGAGTGGAAAAAAAGCCACATGTAAAAAAGCACATTCCATTTACATGAAGTTCCAGAAGAGGCCAAACTAACTGATAGTGATATAAATCAGAACAGTTGCTGCAGACAAGTGCCGGTCAGGGAAAATTGTCTTCAAATGTGGTAATGGTGCATGAGGGGACTTTCTAGGCTGATAAAAAGATCCCATATCTGGACTGGATGTTGGGTACACAGATAAACATATTTGTAAGAATCCATCCATTGAAAACCTACTACCTGCATTTACAAAAACTGGATTAGGAAAGAATTCATGTATGTCTTATTAACCGATATATACTTAGTACCTAGCCCAGAGCCATTGTTTAATGAATAGTTGATTAATGGATGATTATCAATATAATTTGATTTTTATCAATATTTGGTATATAATATCAGATCCAAAGTCCTCTGGATACACTCTTTCCAACCCAGAAAACTCCTCTTGTTCTACCTTAGCATGACTAGCTCATCCTTCCCCAGCCCACCCCCACAGTGGTGGCAGAAAGTATTGGAAATGGAAAAACACCCTAAGTGTATTGTTATCTGGTAAAACTTGGAGAAAGATGCAAAGGTAGAAAGAAGAAGAAGACAAAGAAAGAATAAGAAGGAGAAGGAAAGGACAAGGAGGAAGGGGGAGAGGGGAGGGTAAGAGAGAAAGAAACAAAGACTAGTAAGAGTCATTTTATCTTATGGAATGCTGTAAAAATCTCTTTTAAAGTACCATTTTATGTTATATATGCAGACCATAATCTGTACAATAATTCTGGGTACCTATATAGTAAGTGCTCAAACTCACTATTTGGAGGAAAATAGTACTTACATCCACTAAAATGGATCATCTGAAAGAACACTTCTTCTAGAGTTGCTTTAAAGTATTTCAATTACTAATTACAGTGAGTAACTTTTACATTGCTACAAAATCATTTCCCCTGTCACAACAGCAGTAATAATAGCACAAATAAAATTGGGCTTGCTCTAGTAGACCACAAAAATAGCTGTCTACTGAAAATTTAGCCCCATCTTGTGGTAACCTAGGAGACTGTGACTAAAGGCTCTCACTGACCTATTATGTTTTTGAAACTCTAGGCATAAATGAGACTAGCCATACTTACAGTTAGGCCCAAAGAAAATGAGATAAGGAAAAGACCTGGCCAATGAGTGAATGGTTTCCTACTCTTTAGCTATATAATAAAGACATTCAAAGGTGTTTATGCACTACTCTGAATTCCTTGAACAATCCACTTCTCTCAGTATAATTTTCACAGAAGACTAGTGCTAAATAAAACAAGTCTTCATATAACTTTCTTATTGCGGCTCAGAAGCAGAAAAGCTCAAAAGGAATCTCTGGGAAGTAGATAGGGAAAGTTAAGCCATTCAAAAAGAACAGAATGATGTTCTACCATCTCTACAACAATTAAAATTTTCTAGTGACATTAAGCTAAAAAAAATCTTGGAGTTTTCTTACATTCAAAATTATGTGAGAAATACATTTTTACTGTCATTTGGCAACAAAAGCATTGCAGTTTCTGGAAGTACCATTTAGAAATGTCCTTAGCCTGACCTTTCAATGCTAAATGAAACTTGTTCTATGCAATTCAAAATAGAAATTTCTTTCCAATTTAGACAGTTAACCATAGTATGATTCTGAATATCATGATTACTCATACATACTTATCAAAATGAGTATTAGATATAACCATATACTGAATTTGATTGAATTAGATACTTCAGTAATTTATAAAAATACTTGTATTTGGATTGGTGTCAAGATGGTCCGCAAATTTAAGCATGAAAATAAAGTATGAATTATGAACATTCTTCAAGTAATATTACCCAGTACTCAATTTACTGCATCATTAATATGACATATTACCACATGGTCCAACAACCCCTTTCATATGCTATCCATTTATCTTTAAAATAAAACACTGCACTGATGTAAATGGCAAAACTTGGGAAAAGCAGAGGTACCACACTTGATGCAATAAAACAGAATCATAAAATATCATACCCAATTCCTTTGTGAGGTGGGTAATATTTTTATATTTAATGTACATTTAGTCATATTTTCACAGATGTTTTATTTTTATTTCTAATAGATCATAAATTGACACTTAAGTGTACTAAATATGCATACTATAAGAGATGCTCAACTGATGAATCTTTGTTAAAAAAAGAATAATTTTGGAATAAAAAGATTCTTCTCATTTTACCAGCTTAATGTATTGAATTATCTTTCGTAGGCTTTCTTAAAGCAAGACAAATCTATAATGCTATAATTTCCATAAATTTCTCATCACTAAATTTTATCCTTAATGATATTGTTGGACAATCACTTTTATAGATAAATGAATCAACTAACTAAGGATTATTCTGGAGATATAATATACAGAACTATAGTTAATAATAAATACTGCATTGTATACTTGAAATATGGCAAGAGAGTTGATCTTAAGTGTTTTTACCACACACACAAAAAAATCTTACCTGTGTGAAGTGATAAATAAGTTAATTAGCTTGATTGTGGTAATCATTTTGCAACATATATGTATATCAAAGATCACACATATACCTTAAATATACTCAACTTTTATTTTTCAATTTTAATATCAAAAAAGGTGGTAGGAGAAAAGTCAGTTACAAAAGACCACATATTATATGATTATATTTATAAGAAATGTTCAGAATAGGCAAACTTGTAGAGATAAAAGGTCGATTAGTACGTGAAAAGGTGCTCATCATCAGAAATCATCAGGGAAGTACAAAGCAAACCCACAATGAGATGTCACCTTACACCTGTTAGAACAGCTGACATCAAAAAGACAACAAATAACAGGTGTTGACAAGGATATGGAGAAAAGGGAATCATTGTGCACTGTTGGTGGGAATGTGCAGCCAGGAGGCTCCTCAAAGAATTAAAAATAGAAATACCATATGATCCAGCAATTCCAGCAATATATTTATGGAGATTTACATATAATGGAATATTACTCTGCCATTAAAAAGTGGAAAATCCTGCCATTTGTGACAACATGGATGGACCTTGAGGGCATATATGCTAAGTAATATAAGTCAGAAAGAGAAAGACAAACACCGTACAAGGGAGAACCCAAAAACCCCAGAACTATCTTCCAGAGGGCAGACCCCTTGTAACAGGCTTCCCCCACTAGGTGGGTGCTAGGAACCCATCTGTGTCAGTGTACCAGTTGGAGTTGCTGTAACAGGCTGCCTTTGACTTCAGTGAATTTTTTTTTTAACTCTTTCAAGCATTTGCCCATTTCATGATGGGTGATTTATGAGCACACCTGCCCACACCACACTGACAGTTCAGTAGTTTTTGACCAAAAATGGCGTGACCCCCATATCCCACCCTCCCTATTCACCTGATTTCACCCCAAGTGACCATTTTTTGTTTCCCCTAATGACAAAAAGTCCCCAAATGGAAACATTTTGCTGATGTGGAAGAGGGGAAACAAAAAATGGCAGAAACACTAAAAGGCATCCAAATTGATGAGTTTGAAAACTGTATTGAGCAGTGGAAAAAACATCTCGATGGGTGTATTGCATCAAATGGAGAGTAGTTTGAAGGTGATTGAAGTTTAAACATGTGAGAATAAATACACGATCTTTTATAAATAAATTCCAGGGTTTTGGGGTCTCCTCTCATATACTCTCACTTATAGGTAGAATCTACAAAACAAAGAGCAAATTCATAGACACAGAGAACAGATTAACAGTTGTAGGGAATGGTGGTGCAGAGGAATGAGTGAAGGTGGTCAAAAGGTACAAAATTCCTGTTATAAAATAAATAAGTTCTAGACATGTAATGTACAACATGGTGACTATAGTTAACGATACTGTATTTTGTATTTGAAAGTTGATAAGAAAGTAGATCTTAAAATTTGCCATCACAAGAAAAAAAATTGTAAGTGTGTGGTGATGGATGTTAACAAAATTTATTGTGGTAACGATTTCATAATATATACATATTTCAAATTATTATGTTATAAAGCATAAACTAACACAATGTTATATGTCAAATATATCCCAATAAAACTAGGGGGAAGTATATTAGTATTTCTTAGGGTTGATGGTAGTGGAGATTGGATTGATTGCTTATGGGCAGGAGGCCTCTTTTCGGGTTGAATTGGATACTTTAAATGAATTGTATGGTCTGTACTTACATTTAAATAATGCAATAAAATTAACTAGGGGTTTTCTTTCAAAAATGAATGAGATTTTTTATTTATACATTTTAGACATTCTGTGTGTGTGTGTCTATGTGTGTTTCCATTGACTTCCATTTTATAGGTGGGTATAATTCTTGTCACCCCTCCCAAAATATGCAATAAAACCCCTTATCCTTTCCCCTTTTCCTAGATTCTTCTCTCTCTCTACTCATCCTCTGATTCTCTCATTTTCTCTTCTTCCTTTCTTTCTCAGTTTCTTCTTCCTTTCTGTTACTAAAAGATGGTAAAAACTCAATAAATTGCATGATTCTTTTCTCTCCCTCTTTCGATCTCACTTTTTATCTTTATGGTCCTCTGTTTTCTCTTACTTGTTCACACTATAAAACTATTGAATAAGTAATTAATATCATTTAACAACAAATTTAATGTTAACTCAGTAAAGAAGAAATGTATTTACAAATAGAGCTTCTGGTTATAGAGTATTTTTAAATACTTAAAAATTACACATATGTATGTATAAACATGCATACATATATGTATAAACACATATAAAGAGTCAGTTCTCACTTGTGGTAATGTTCTGTAAAGTTGCTGGGAACACTGAATTAGCAAATACTGAACCACAGGTCACAGAAAACACGGGGTGGAGTCTCTGCGCCCCTGCTCACAGTGTTTTTATCAGCTAATCAATATAAAATGGATAGGCAAAAGTAGGTTTACAACCGTGAGTATACAAAACACAGAATTTATTCTTGTATTATTATTTATTAATTATTGTGTTATTTTTCATACGAACAATGGTAAAACTACTTTTACCCACCCTGTATAACCTCGTTTTATGGTATTTCTGTTTAAAAATATTTTATGTAATATATATTGTTAATTCATTACCATTGAAGTCATGGCCAACAGCACTGTAACTTATCTAACGTATCTGTACTCTCCATCATTCACATCACAGTGTTCTCGTGCTGAGGAACACTAGACAGCACTTAAGCACTGAACTTAGGGTCAATTTTAAGGAGGGAAACCACCAATAAAAGCACCAACATGTGAAAAATGTGGCCCAAAATAAACCATGAAAAGGACACTTGTTTGTATGAGAGTTAAAGCGGTAAGGCAGAGTGTCGCCTTCCACACCTGGGAACATGCTCGACAGGTGGCTCAAACTTTTTACTGCTCCGCACATGTCCACAAATGACCGTGAAAGTGTCACAAGTGTTCATTTGGAGGTGAAAAATAAATTTGACGGAGTAGATGAATTAGGAAATATAGAATTAGCAAATAATTAGGATTAACTGTACGTTCCTCACAAAGAAATATAATGCTATGGTTAACAAAATATCTTTGAGTATAAAAACTTTAAGATAATATTCTATGGGGAAAATGTAATAAGAACACAAGTTAAGGAAAAGAAAGAATGATGTATAATTTATGCTTATTACGGAAGAAAGGGTCCGGGTATTTTGTACCTGGTTGATGGTTACAGTATACTACTGGACACATTCAAAAGACTGGTGGAACCATTTTCTAGTTAAAATGGAAACATTTACAATATCTTGGAAACTTTTCCTTTGAAACTATTTAAACTTGTAATGAAAAAAATTTACATATACACTTAAAAATGCATGAAGGAGTGCAGATGTTCAAAACTTGGGATGAATGTACTTGACCAAAATGTTTGAAAAGGGAGCTTTGAGCCTGGTTTGGAAGCTGGCGTCTCAGAATAGCTATGGGATATTGGACAAGTCATTGTATTCTTTGACTCATAGTTTCTTCATATTATGGGAACAACATATTTAACTGAAGAAATTCTTCTGATGACTTACATAAGATAGCACAAAAACTCTGTATAACTATTTATTATAATTATAATTAATAAGAAGAATATAACAGCTATATAATGTTAGGACATTGGTAAGTCAAAGTTGCCTGGTCTAAGGTTCCTGGACTCCTCGTGAACTATGAAGACATTAATAAAAGTTGTAGAGCTGTTTCTCATTATTTTTAAAGAATAACTAATGGAAATAATAGTATGTCTCCAAGAAATCAACAGAAACCTGACTACATCATTTTTTTTTCTTTCTTGGGTATAATTCTATTAACTGATCAAAACTATTGAATTATGGGTGCTTTAATTAATTAAAATGGGAAGAAATTTTTCTCTACATACAGTGTGATAGACAACAATTTTCAAAATATGGTATGCTTGACAGAGATAAGGAATAAAAGGGGTCCTTAATGATTAAAAGAGAGGAAAATTTGTAACTAAGAGTAACTATTTAAAAACACCAGTGTCCTGCCAGGATTTTGCCACATCTTCTTTGGAGGTATGTCTGCATTTCTCTCCAACACATATGCCTATGAAAAAATGATGCTTTGCTGGGCAAAGAGTAAGCCTTTTAAAATCTAATTGAAGACAATTCTGTGGCTATTTATAGAAAACAATAAGCCGACAGCATGTAATTAATTGTACACAGTAATGAGATGCTTTTGTAGCTCAACAACATTCTAAGCCAGGCACCTTTGCAGTCAGGAGAGACCATCTCACACATTTCCATCTGGCACATACAAACCACCCACAGCTCCTTGTCCACATTATGCATCCTTACACTATTGCAAACGTGACAGATCAACAATGGAACAAACACTGAAAACAGATTAATCTAGCTACTTGTCTGCAGCAAGGAAACTAGCTTGGCCAAAAACACAGGAGCAATGCAGTGATTACAGTGAAGCTTCCCTAGACCCAAGCCCTTGGTTGATAATGTTTCTTCTTTGCCTTGTGCTTGCCTTTTTTCCCTGGAAGCTCCTGAAACCTGCACATGTTCCCATCACAGGAATGCAACACAAACACATCAACTTACTAAACATAGTCATTAATGTGACAGAAGGAGATGTAAAACTATTAAGAAACTCAGTATCCATCTGTCATTTCACACAGAGCACTTTATTAATGCTACATTTGGGTCAGATTTATTAAAAAGACAGATGAAATAACAGCTCTTCCAAAGAGCATGGTTGCATTTAAAGAATATGATTCACTGTTCATAGTCAACCACAAATGATAATGCTATTTTGAAGGTAATATTAAATACACTGGTAATCTTGGCATCACGATACTCATACTATGAACTCTAAGCCTTGTTCTTTCACTGCCATTCATTCGAGCATGTTGTCACTGATAAGACCTAGATGAAAATAGCTCTTTTACATGAGGTCCCAGCACTGTATTTATTAATTTCTTTCAACAGATAAACAGCTTGTACTATGAAAGATTAGAAGGAATTTCCTAACATTCTACTGATGGTGATTAATAGAACAAAGACTAGGCCTGTCTCAGCCACCATTCAATTTTTTTCTTTCCTCAGGATACTCAGCTTCTTCCCAATATAAAAGGTCCCAAATAAAGGCTTTTAAAGGCCACTAAAATGACCATGTTTCTAAGGCAGTGAACTCATGAAGTCGTATTGTCTGTTGCTCCCTCTATGCAGATCAAAGCTGAAAACAAGCAACAGCAACAGGCGGCAGAAAGTACAGTCAAGAAAAGCAATGGGGAGATCCAAGATGGTGGAGGAGTGAGTGGAAGTTACACTAACCTCCTCCCAGGACCAATCTGGAATTTCAACTAAATTGTGGAGAAATCACCCAGAACAAACAACTGAACAATAGCAAGAGAGAATCCTTATAACCATGGGCAGGCAGAAGAATCAGCTTCAGCACAACCTGACTGGTAGGGAGTGTGGTGGAGACACAAGAGAGTTGGCTGGGTACCCACAGGAAGCAGCTGAAGTGCCAGAAAGACATTTAGGTGGCCAGAGGAATCCCCCTGAGAAGTGTGGTGTCTAAACTCTAAGCTTGGCTCCCCAGCCTACAGCACCAGAGCCCAGCTGGAGATGCAAAGAACCATCTAAAGGGCCAAAGCACAAATTTTCATTTGCAGCCACTTACCCTGGGCTCCAGCAAAGCAGGGGGCAGAGTGCACTGGAGACACATGAGGAGCGACTAAAGATGGAGGCTTTGAGGAGAAAACTGAGAGTAGCAGCCAGGATCCCAGTGCTGAGTCATCCCCCATACGGCAGCAACCATCCTGCTCAGGCAGACCACTCCCCTGTGAGCAGCAGCAGCCTGAGGGGAAACAACAGCCCTGACCCCAGGAGGGAGCCTGCCCCAGCTGTGGTGCTTAAGCCTGACTGCTGAGTGCAGAATGACTAGATTAACAACTGAAGTAGACAGCCACAGACAGCAGATCCCTGGAAGTCTCAAACAGGTTGCCTGTGGTCAGACAGGGTCACCATCTGACATCACCAGAGGCTGATCCAGAAAGAAATAACAGTGGTAAATACTAGACAGTAACCAAAATGAAATCCACTGTGGTCTTCCTCATGATTTGCAATATTTTCTTTCCTACATAGCTTTATAACATTCATTTCTTGTCCTCCAAGATTGTGCATATTAAGTCATTAGATTTTATACTATAGTTTATTTCAGTTCACATATTTTGCCCCTATGTTCTCATACCCCATTTAACCTTCTTCTTTCCTCTTATTATTTTCGTTTTAAATTTTGTTTTCTCTCTTCCTACAACTTGTTTCCATTCTGCATTCTTACTATTTCTCCACTGTCCATCCTCCCAAAACCAATTTTCTGGTCAAAGGTCATCTCACATTCTTTTTCTGTCTCTTAAAATAACAGTATTCTCTCTCCACCTTTAGCAATCTTTGCACGTTGGTTGTATATAGGGTAGTTGTTGTTGTACTTTTTTCAATTTTATCTCTAGGTCTTCACTAATTTTGTATTTCAAATTTAACCATTCCTCTCTCCTACTCTTTTTTGTCTCAAATTTTAATTTTCCCTGTCTTAGCCTGTTTTTCATGCTTCACTTTTAGTACTCCCTCTCCCTCTCTCATGTCAAAATCACTTCCCTTCCCTCTAGACATATTTTAAGGTTTTTTTTCTTTCTTTTTTCCCATCCCACCAATATTAATTTTAGCTCATTTGCTGTTGATAGTGCTTGGGTGGATCTTTCTCTCCAATTTGGTTCCTATTTTTTTTATTATTTATTGACTTTTTCCCTTTTTCTTTCTTGCTTTATTTTATTTTATTATATTATATTTTCTGTTTAAACCTAATACTATATGCTTCCATTCTCTTACTCGAGTCCACCTTCTTCATTCCCTTTTTTATTTATGATGTAAATTTTACACTATCTCTTCACATTGCTCCAATTCAATACTCTTATTAGTGCTCCTACCTCTATTCTCTTAAAATCATTTTTCTTTCAGTAGGTCATCTCATATTTGCTCAAATTTCTTATAATAGTCTTAAGCTCTTTATACCCTTATTAATACTGGTTCATTTGTTGTTAATAGTGGGATTGTGGGGGAAGAGTGATTTTTGTGGGTGCAGGTTTGTTCCCTGGGCTTTGTGGTTTTGTTCTGGCTACTTCTGCACAACACCAAACAAACGTGGTGGATGGAGTGACCCTCAGTCAACCAGTTAGAAGGAAGGACCCATCAAAGAATGACTCAACAACAATCAAAACCCAATTACATCCAGAGAGCCAACATAAACAGTATAAAGGGCATCCCAAGAGCATCAGCTTCAGGAGATTAAGGAGATTGCACCACTGAATCACACAGGTCTCCTACCATAGACGTTCACACCACAAAGACAGGGAGTCAAAACAGATCAATTTAAGAATCACAAGCAAGCAAGAAGAGTCTCCCAAAAAATGGGAAGAGAAAGAAACAACCCTCAATTGAAAGGAAAGGAGGAATCAGAAAGAGTGCTAATGAAATAGAGGTAAGTCAACTATCAGATACTGACTTCAAAACAATGGTTATATGGATGCTCAATGAGTTCAGTGAGAATTACCAAAAACTAGAGGGAAGCTACAAGGAACTTACTGGGAACCACACTGGTATGAAAAAGGACATAGGAATTATCAACAAGAACCAGGAGGAAATTAAGAATACAATTTCTGAATTGAGGAACACAATAGAAGGAATCAAAAGACAGCTAGATGAAGCAGAGGATTGAATCAGTAAGCTGGAAAACAAGGTAGAAAAGAACTCCCAGAAAGAGCAAGAAAAGGAAAAACGACTCAAAAATAACAAAGAGGGCTTAAGAGAACTGCAAGACATGAAACGTAATAATATCTGTGTAATAGGGATACCGGGACAAGAAGAGGAGAAAGGGATAGACAACCTGTTTGAAAAAGTAGTGATGGAAAACTTCCTTAATTTGATGGAAATCTTCCTTAATTTTATGAAAGAAAAATTACACAAGTCCAGGAAACACAGAGGGTCCCAATTAGGATGAACCCAAATAGGCCCACTCTAAGACACACCATAATTAAATTGACAAAATTCCAAGACAGAGAATCTTAAAGGCAGCAAGGCAGAAACAGAAAATAACATTCAAGGGAGCTCCAATAAGGTTAGCAGCTGACTCCTCAACAGAAACATTACAAACCAGAAAGGAATGACAAGAAATATTCAAGTCATGAAAAGCAAAGGCAATGAAGACTAGTCTACCCAGCAAGGCTCTCAAGTAAAATGAAAAGGGAAATAGTTTCCTGCACAAAAGAAGGCTAAAAGACTATACCTCCACCAAACCAAAATTGCCAGATATGATAAAGGGACTGCTTTAAGAAGATGAAGAAAAAGAGAGAGTGGAACAAAGGGGAAAATATCCCTGGGTCTCACAGGCATCTTTTGCTAAAAGAAGTTCTGTAGTACCTGCCCGAAGCCTTCTCTCCATAGAGTCTGACCACGAGGCCAAGCACAGCAAGCAAAAGGATAGATTCCATTCAGGCATCCCTAGATACTCTTGTAGAAACTACCTCCCACTCTTATTAGGAAATGAAAATCTAAAGTCTTTGAAGCCTTATTCCTAAACATTTATGCAAGCAACCTACATGTTTGTCAATGAATAAAGGTATGAAGATGCCCCCCCTCTCCAATCTGGTCTTGTCTGTCATGCCCACCACTGTATCCCCAGCTCCAGAACAGTGCCTGGAACATAACAGAATTTTAATAAGTGTTTGTTGAATTGGTGCTTGATCTCATTGATATCTGTTTAATAATCAGTTGAATGAATGTGTCAAGGTCCTGGCATTGTGCCTGAGATGTCCAGAAGGTATAATATCAGGGAGTTCTCTTCCCCATCCACTTAATGTCAGAGAGAAAAATGTCAGAATATATGAAGGAGAATGTTCCTGAGAAGGAAATTTTGCCAAAGAAATAATTAGGCTAAAAATCTATAAAAATGACAAATAGGTGATATGACTATGAAAACTCTCAGAAGAAAGGCTAACATTTATCATCTTTTATCTTCAGGGACTTTCTAGCTTTCTTTTTAGGCAGACAATGTTTTTTGTTCTATAAACAGGTATTAAAGACTATAAAGTTAATGGGCACTTGGCACATTCACTGTCTGGATTTACATTACCTGTGTAGTAATGTTTTCCATAACCCTCTAACCCAATCTCCTTGTCCAGTCCCTAAACTTCATTCAGATCCCTGTGGCGTTAACGACTTGAAGCTAATGCCAGGAACCAAGTAACCTCTCAGGTGAGACAATAATAAATAGCATGCAAGAAGGGGCTAGAATGGCCATTAAAGACATTTAATGCCCTCTTTAATATTATAGTCAATAAACTCCAAGGACATATTGAGTCATTTAGAAGCACTTAAAATAGTCCGTGCATGAGTGTGAAACGACGGTAGTGTGGGAAAATTATTTTGCTAAGAAGTAATAATCTAATGCCAAACTTGACTATGGTCCCTTTAACAATGAAGTTTATGATTCCAAATGTCGTTTTAGTTTTTCAAAGATTTCTTCCACCTGACTACTTTAACCATTGTAATCCACATTTCCGTCCCTTCAACATAACTTACGCTTCTGCAGAGGGAAAAAGGAAATCCATGCTCTCTTTCCATTTTAGAGAAAGTTCTTAATGTGAAAGATTTAAACAGAGCAGAAAAATATTTAACCAAACATTTAGTGTGACTCCAGTGATGTCAAGCTCAGATCTCTGAGGTATGCATGTACCTGGCTCACCGAGACAAAGGAATCTGTAAGCCATGGGAAGATGATGAAGAACAGGCTGCAGAGCATGATAGATATTAGCAGCTTTGAGGCACTTTTGTCATTAAGTAAATATTATTTTAGACATTATTTTAAAAGCACTACTAGTACAGAATTACCAGGAAACAAGTAGAGAGGGCTTGTTGATATGCATGAACAATTTTATGGAAGTATAATCATAGCAGAATACATTGTATATTTTTTGTATAACATAAACGATAAATGTTTTTCCAAGTGACATTCATAACTGTCATATTTGATTATCATATAAGATTCCACTAAGGAAATGAACCATAAATTATGTAACTCTCCTAATCTGGGAGATAATTAAGGTTATTTCTGTTGTGTGTTTATTTTGAGTAATTTGCAAAGTATATATGTGAATACAATATGAATATAACTTTAAAATTTTTTTCTATGAACTATTTTCTTTATAAATGCTCTTTATTTTTTTAAAGATTTTTAGTTATTTATTTATTTATTTTTAGAGAGAGAGGAAGAGAGGGAGAGAAACAGCAATGTATGGTTGCCTCTCACATGGCCCTCACTGGGGACCCGGCCTGCAACCCAGGCATGTGCCCTGACTGGGAATTGAACCAGGAACCCCTGGTTCCCAGCCCATGCTCAATCCACTGAGCTACACCAGCCAGGGCTATAAATGCTCTTTATTCATTTGAAAAGATTCATTCATTTATTCACTTACTATTTTGTTCAATGTACAGATAGAAACACTTGCTCCAAAAGGATTTCTCTATTCCTCACCATTGTTCTTTAATAACTGATGTCATTTAATAATGTGTCATGAAACCTGCAATGAATGTGCTCTTAAAAAAATACCCCTGATATCAAGAAGCTTGGAGATTAGATTTTCTCTCCATTCACAAGTTTCCTTTGTCTTAGTCTGCTTGGGGGGGCCACACAAAAATACCATAATCTGGGTTGCTTAAATAACAGAAGTTTATTTTTTTCACAGTTTTAGAGGCTGAAAGTCCAATATTAAGGTTCTGACCTATTGGGTTTCTAGTGAGGGCCACCTCCTGACTTGTGATTTGTGCTCGCATGGCCTTTCCTTGGTGCATGCACACATAGAGAAACTGCAAGAGAATGTTCTAGTATCTCAAGGGCATTATTCCTGTCTGATGAGGGCTGCACCCTTACAACCTCATTTAACCTTGATTACTTCCTTAGAAGCCCTGTCTCCAAACACAGCCACACTGGGGATCAGGGCTTCAACAAATGAATTGGGGGGAAGTGGGACCACAAACATTCAGTCCATGACATTGAACCCATACACGTGGTTGTTACATCATGTTAGGCAGAACTCTGACTTTGTTATCTCCTTCATTTTGACATTAAGTATGGTTTAAGGAAATGCATCTGGTAGCTAAGCTGACAAGGGGTGGACTTGTGTTAGCTATTTTTTTTTAATCCTCTCCAAAGGATATGTGTGTTGATTTTAGAGAGAGAGGAAATGGGAGAGAAAGAGAAAGAAATGTCATTGTTGGAGAGAAACATAGATTGGTTTCCTCCAGTATGCATCCAAACTGGGGATGGAACCTATAACCTAGGTATGTGCCCGGACCAGGAATCGAACTCACAGTCTTTTGGTATTTGGGACAATGCTCCAACCAACCAAACCACCTGGCCAGGGCTTGTGTTAGTTAATTTTGTATGGCAACCTGACAGGACACGTGGGGTGCTCAGACATTTGGTGCAACATTATTAGGAGTGCTTCTTTGAGGGGGGTTAGGGATGAGTTTAACATTTAAATTGGTAGTTTGAGTAACACACATTGTCCTCCCTAATGTGGGTGGGCCATCACTGATCAGCCTGACTGGAACAAAACAATGACCCCTCCCACACCCAAATAAAAGGATATTCCTCCTGCCTGACTGACTTTGAACTGGGATATTTTTTCTTTTCCTCCCTCAGACTCAAATAGAAACGTCAGCGCTTCCATAGTCTCAAACCTGCCCACTTTCAAATTGAAACTACACCATCAGCACTTGTGAGTCTACAGCTTGCCAACTGCAGATCTTGGGACTTGCCAGCCTCTACAATCACATGAGCTAATTCCTTATGTATGTAAATATATATATATATCCTCTTGGTTCTGTTTCTCTGGAGAACCCTGACTAATACACCCTTTGTTCAAAATGCTTTGTAAAACAGATTTAAAAATCCTCAGACTTAAACTGAAACTTGCCTTATTTAAGAAGCAGTTGTTTTAGTAACTAAGACAGAACTAAAATGTAATAGCTCTGGGATAAATAAAATTCTAGATGCATAAATGTTCAGCTATGAACTAAAACCATGGAAGATTATTCAGAATTTGACAGAGCTCTATTCAAGTTCAAGTCTTTCACTTCACTTTACCCATAGCAGGACCCCCAAATTAGTCCAAATGAAGTGTCATAACTAGATGAAACCTCATCAATATTCTAAGATAAACTTTAGGTTTGGGGGTATGCAAAGCAACCATTGACTAAGCCCTGGTTTTTGCTTACTTCGGGTACAAACCCTAAGAATCTATCCCCTTTTCCTATACCAACATAACACTAAAGGTGTACAAAAATTCATTTATGCATGATGAGAGAGAAAGAAAACGAGACAATAGCATAAACATTAATTACAAGCACCTTTTTTTATTTTTTTATTTTATTTTTTTTAAAGATTTTATTTTTATTTATTTTTAGAGAGAGGGGAGGGGAGGGAGACAGAGAGGGAGAGAAACAGCAATGTACAGTTGCCTCTCACATGGCCCTCACGGGGACCTGGCCCACAACGCAGGCATGTGCCCTGACTGGGAATCGAACTGGGACCCTCTGGTTCCCAGCCCGCACTCAATCCACTGAGCTACACCAGCCAGGGCCCTTTTTTTAATTCCCACATCAAGAAAAGAATGAACATTAAATATATTTTATATTTTAGCCTCAAAGCACCAAATCACCATTTGTAAAGGTAAGAAACAACTTTTTAAATCCAAGAGAGAAAACAATTTTAGAGTTATCTTTCTTCTAGCCACTGCCTGCAAAGTAGGTCAACTTAAAGTTATTAAGTAGATGATCTCTTACTTACAAGTCTGGAATAAAGGAAGTTTTAAACTCTTAACAAAGAAAAAATCTTTTAAGGTAAAAGTCAATAGCAAGATGATTTCCACAGAGTTGAGGGTAAAAAAATAGAGGCCGATATTCTTTGAAAAGTGTACTGCTCACTTTCAAAAAGACCCGTTTGGATCACCAGCGGTTTCTGAAATGTGCACCCACGGGCGTCTTGAAGAATGCGTTAGATAATTTTTAGTGCCACCCTCTGGACTCAGAGAATGTTCAATCATTCATTCATTTATTGACACAAAAATTATCTATTTATTCAACAAGTACTTATTAAAGATGTCCTTTCTCTTCTCGTCCACATCAAAAATTCTAGAACCTTCTATTCCCAGGACCCCCTGACACCACCAGCTAACATAGTGATCTTTTTCTTTCATTCCTTTTTCAATAATTTTTAAATTGGTTCAGTTATAGTTGACAAACAATATTATGTTAGTTCATGGTGTACTCCATAGTAATTAAACATTCATATAACTTACAAAGCAATCCCTGTTAAGTCTAGTACCCCTCTGATATCACGGTGATTTGCAAAGATCTCTTTTATAGGTTTCCACCCAGATTTGCTCTCCCTGACATGTTCTAAGTTCCAAACGTGAGCTCTGACATCTCTTCCCTAACACACACACACACACACACACACCCCTTCCAGCTCTTCAATGAGGTGAATATCACATTGCAGGCAAGTATTCTGTGAATAGCTATAAAAACTTTACCCACAGGGAACATATAAATTCTTACATATTAATTAGTGAATTATGAGGTATTTTAGAAAAGAGATGGTAACAAATGCAGGGTGGGGCAAAAGTAGGTTTAGAATTGCGATTTTATTCTTCAATTATTATTTACAAATTATTGTATGATTTCCCATTCAACAACTGTAAACCTGCTTTTGCCCCACCCTGTATATTCTGTTCTCAATAAGTACCACCCACCCATATGCCACATCCTCCATCACACCCAAAGTTGCTAGAAGAATAGAGAGTAGAACCTTCGGAATTAACTTGGAAACATTTCTACTTCTAAAATGATGCCAGACTTGTTTCAAAAATAATAAATCACTGTCTAATCTTCAAAGACAGTGTGAAAGAAAACACAACCTCTCTTGACAATATGAGAAATATTTAAATATACCATGTTATCTAGCTATCTAACTAAAAGGCAGAACTGAATGATTGCTCATCACTATTCATATAACTATCACTGTCATTGTCATCATAAGCATCAGCATCAGCATCATCGCCTCTTTAAAGGGGAAAAGAATGTAGTATTGTCTAGTCTACATAGCCTTCCAGAACCATTTGGGTTAGTTTAATCACAGACTCATGATGTTGAATACTATCCATTTTTCTCTCTTTGCAGTTAACAAAATACTTTAGGTAGAACTCCAATTCACTGATTACCCTATCATGAAGATTAAAAAGGGACAGTGAGTCTTCTTTTGGCTTCGCTTGCCCACATCTTTGGCTGTGTATCAAAGCACTCCAGCACTCAATGCTGCCATCATAATTCTTTAATAATGTGGCTTGTAGTATTGATTGAAGTAAATGGACTCTAGAGAGACTAGTAGATTTTTGAGATTTTATGAATGATAAGTAGGCCCATTGATCATGTCTTACAGAGTAATAAATGTCTGGGCCAATTTCCTTTGCCTTCGTACATGTACCATATACTCCTTGTCTAATACAGGGTCTGAAAGGAATTAGAACTGACTGATTACGAAAGAGCTCAAGCTACAACATCTGACCATAACAATGGGACTCTGACTCTGCTAGTTACTGGTAACTTTGGAACTATTTATTTATTCATTCAAAAATATTATTCAATCATTCAAAAATATTTATTGAACATTGACAATATGCTGGGCACTATTTTAATTTCTTGTGATACAACAAAGAGAAAAACTAAGCCCCTGCCCTTTGGAGGGTTTATTCTAACAGGAAGAAAGAGTAAATAAATGATAGCTATAATAAAGAGGTAAGTAACCATGCAGGGCATGTTGGAGTGTGTTACGTGTAATGTGGGAGAAAATACAGAGTAGGACGAAAGGGACAGTAAGGTAAAGGGGTTGTCCCTTTAATAGGGCTGCCTGGATAGGTCTTATTGACATTCGAAGAAAACTATGAAGGAGGTGAGGAACTTAGACATGTCTGAAGAGTTCAGAGAACAAAATGGAAGCTACTTGGCCAGACAGAGTGAGACAAGGCCCAACTAGTACTAAAGCAGATCAAAAAGGTAAAGGGAGGGTTTGGGTGTGCAAATCATGTAGGATCTTGAAGGACATCAGGAGAATGGGGGGCACTGATGGTTTTGAGCAGAAGAGTGACATAATCTGACTAATGTTCTAAAGGGTTACTCTGGTTGCTCTGTTAAGGATGGACTGTGGGAGGGGGTTGGGGAAGAATGAAACAAGGAGATTTATTAGGATGCTATATTAACAATCTCTAGAAACACAATGTTAGTGGCACTAGTGATGGTTAGACACGGTCTGACCCTGACTGTATTTTGAAGGTAGAATAAAAAAAAAATATCCTGAGAGATTGGATCTGGGGGTCAAAAATGAGAAAAGAGTAACTTTCACCTGGGCTGAGCAGCTGCAGGAAAGAGCAATGCTGCTGCTGATGGAAATAAGGAAAGCTGCAGGAGGAGCAGGTTTGGGAGGACAATGAGTTCCGTTCTTGATGGCTGAATAGGAAGTCTCTAACTGCCCATGAGAAGTAGATAGTTGTATACATTTCTAGAGTTTGGGAGAGAGGTCTAGATTGGAGGGATACAACAGGGAATTAATGTTACCAAGAGATTACCAAGGGAATAAATGTATGTAAAAAAAATAAAAAGAACAAAGGAGTAAGGACAAAGAACTGAACCATGAGATAGTCCAACATTCAGAGGTCAAAGAGAAAAGAGGATTCAGCAAAAAAAGATCATAAAGGAATGTCTTGTGAAGGAGTTAGAAAACCCATATAGTGTGGCATGCTGGGGGCCAAATGAAGAAAGTATAAGAAGTAGAAGAGAGTGAATGATTTCAAATGCTGATGAAAATTCAACCAAAATGAAGAATGAGAATTGACTACTGAGTTTGGCAACACAAAGGTTATTGGTGACCTTGACAAGGGTAATTAGGTGAAGTATTGAGGGTGAAGGCATAATTGGAATTGGTAAGAGAGAAGGAGAGAGTAATTGGAAAACATTGGAAATGGTGAGTATAAACAACTATTGTGAGTAGCTCCTAAAAAGGGGTTTCAAATAAATGTCTGTATGGGGGGGATTTGTTTTGTTTTCTTTTTTGTTTTTTAAAGGGTAAATAATGCTGTGTTTATATGCTGATGAGTAAAGAATAAAATTTTATAATGTAGGAGAGAAAGGGAAAGGCTGGAGCAATTTCTCTGAGTAGATGAGAGGGGTGAAAGAGGTGCATAATCAACAACTGGCAAGACTTGTTTTGCTCTGAATATGTCATTTATAACAAGGCAGAAAACAGAAAATATGGGTGCAAGTGGTGGTAGGTGGGTTAGTGTGAGAACAGGAGTGTAAAATCTTGTCTGAGTGCTACAAGTTTTTAGTGAAGTAAAATGTTTCATAAGCTGAGGGTAGTTTTGGGAAGGCAATATTAGGTGTCTGGGGAGAGAAAAGGTCTGTAGTACTTGTGTAGAGAGTGTGAGAGTGAACATAATGAGGAAAATACAGCAAGAGAGCCAAGCAGTGTTAAGGGAATGCTTGCAGTTCATGGCCATGAATTTCACAAGACAGTAAAAAGAGGCAAAGAGTATACTAGGGAGTGATTATAATAATCAGCCATAAAATGTAAGCTGAGTAAGGAGGAAAAAGAAAGCATCAAGAGGGGAAGATCAGTAAAAAAGAGATAAAACTAATCATTGGATTGGCGATTCTAGTGGGACTAATGAACTGTTAGGATTGGAGTACTAATCGGAGTGAGAAGGAGGAGAGGATGCAATTGGCAGACACGATGAACAGGTTGCAGGTACTGATATCACATGCCCTAGGACATGCCTGTGGGAATACACTGCTCAGATAGAGTGGAGGACATTGGAAGAAGTAACTTCAAGGAATGACAGTACAGGTATTAAAAGGATCAGGTTTATTTTTAAAAATAAACTAAGAATTATAATGAGTTATATTAGAGAGTTCCATTTAGGCAGAAGATAAAATTAGAGTATGGAGCATGAGAGTGCATCAAGAGAACCAGGCTTCCAATGAAGATCTAACATGGGTAATGGTCATAATGAGACTGTTGCTATAAATTCAAAGCAGATAGGGTTGTGATGATACTGTGAGTTGGAGAATGGGGGACAATGTAAATAAATATGTGCTCACCATCCAAATTTAATCCATCAAATCTGGCTTCCACACCACAACCCTACTGAGATTTTCCTATGAAGATCATCAGTAATGCCCATGGACCAAATCCAGTTCTCCATCACTTGCCAGCTCACCAGCCTTTCATAGAGTTGACTTCTCCCTCCACCGCAGACTCAACAGAATCTCCTCCCTTGGCTTCAGCATAATCACTCTCTCCAGGGTTTTCTCTTCTTTTTCTAGTCATTTTTTCCTCAGCCTCCTTTGGCTTTTTCTCCTTCCTTTATCCTGACCTCAGTGTGGGTTTCTTAGATTCTTCTCAGGTTGATCTCAATGACTGAAATACCACCCAAGCCAGACCTTACCCCTCAGCTCCAGATTAATATATTTGGTTACCAACCTAACAGTGAACGGCTACAATTAAATGTCTCTGAAACATGTCAAACTTTACATGGCTAAACTAGAACTTTAGATTTTCTCTTATAAAACAACTGTGCCACCAACAGCCAACCTTCTTCATTTTAGTGAGTAACATGACATCCACCCAACTGCAGAAGTAAAAAAAAACCTACTGGTTGGACTTGATTCCTCTATATTCTGTAGAACCCATATCTGGCACACAATTAAGTCCTCGCAATACAATTTCCAAAATATCTTACAAAATATCCACTTTCCTGGAGCTTCTCTGCTATCACATTAAGCCGACCCCATCATCTCTTTCCACTTCATTGCCACTTAACTAGTCTCCCCATATCCACTCTTGTTTTCCTCAACTCCAAACCTCTTGCTTAAAACTATTCAAAATAGTAGTTTCAAATGACTACAAGTTGAATTTGCTTATGATTTATTTATGGAAAATGTCTTTTAATCATGGCATAAAATCTAGGTGCCAAAAAGAACGATAAATTTGACCACCTGAAAATCAAAACTTTGGACTGCAAAATATCAAGCTGGGGCCCTGGCTGGTGTAGCTCAGTGGATTTAGTGCGGGCCTGAAAACCAAAGGGTTGCCGGTTTGATTCCCAGTCAGGGCACATGCCTGGGTTGTGGGCCAGGTCCCCAGTTGGGGACATGTGAGGAGCAACCACACATTGATGTTTCTCTCCCTCTCTTTCTCCTTCCCTTCCCGTCTCTCTAAATAATTTTTTTTAATATCAAGCTGGGAAAACATATGTTGCAATATCACAAGGCATAGTTTTCTTAATTACAAATTAGTCACTTCAAAGGGAGTCTGTATAAATCAATAATGAAAAGAATTACCCAGTAGAGACTTCCAGCCAAGATGAAGGTGTAGGTAGATATGCTTTGCCTCCTCACACAACCAAAAGAAGGACAACAACAAATTTAAAAACAAAAAACAATCAGAACTGCCAGAAAATTGAACTATATGGAAGTTCAAAAACCAAGAAGTTAAAGAAAAAACATTCATCCAGGCCAGTAGGAGGGGCAGAGATCGACAGCTGGGGCAGAGAGGACTTGTAGCAAGGTGGCAGCTAGAGGACAGTGGCGGGTGGCACCTGGCAGAGCAGGCAGTCCCACATTTGTGTGCAGATAAACCTGGAGGAACAACTGGGGAGCAAGACAGACCTTGTAACCCAGGACTCCAATGTGGGGAAATAAAGCCTCAAAACCTCTGACTGAAAAAAACCTGTGGGGGTTGAGGTGGTGGGAGAAACTCCCAGCCTCACAGGAAAATTCGCTGGAGAGACCCACAGGGTCCTAGAAGGTACACAAACTCACCCACCCAGGAATCAGCACCAGAAAGGCCCAATTTGCTTGTGGGTAGTGGAGGAAGTGACTGAAAGCTAGTGGACAGCCAAACAAGTGTCATTGTTCCCTCTTGGACCCCTTCCCTCATATTGCACCACAATGCAGCAATGTGGACTGTCCAGCCCTGGTGAGTACCTAAGGCTCTTCCCCTTACTATGTAACAGCTGTGCTGAGACAAAAAAAAAATATGGCTCAAATGAAAGAATAGATCAAAGCTCCAGAAAAAAATACAACTAAGCTATGAAGACATAGCCAACCTATCAGATGCACAATTCAAAACACTGGTAATCAGGATGCTCACAAAAAGGGTTGAGTATGGTTGTAAAAGAGAGGAAAAAGTGAAGGCTATGAAAAGTAAAATAAAGGAAAATGCACCAGGAACCAACAGTGATGGGAAGAAAACTGGGACTCAAATCAACAGTTTGGAGCAGAAGGAAGAAATAAACATTCAACCAGAGCAGAATAAATAAACAAGAATTCAAACAAATAAGGAGAGGCTTAGGAACCTCTGGGACAACTTTAAATGTTCCAACACCCAAATCATAGGGGTGTCAGAAGGAGGAGAGGAAGACCAAGAAATTGAAAACTTATTTGAAAAAATAGTGAAGAACTTCCCCAATCTGGCAAAGGAATAGACTTCCAGGAAGTCCAGGAAGCTCAGAGAGGCCCAAAGAAGTTGGACCCAAGGAAGCACACACCAAGGCACATGATAAGTACATTATCCAAAATTAGAGATAAGGAGAGAATCTTATCAAATCAGTGATATTTCAAATTATAAAAACACATCATAATATCACTCAGTAATGATACTTGTAAAAATGTTCCAAGATTTATAACCAAGGATATCTGAGGCAGTATTGCTTGTTATAACAAAATACCAACAAAATAGAAAAGCTGTAAAAATATGAATCAACAGGTCATAGTTTAAAAAGGAAAGATTGTATACCCATAAAATAGATTATGCAGTTTTTATATATGAATGAGGTATTGAGTGTTGATATTAGTGAAAATATAAAGTATAGAACATAATATCAACACAATCCCATTTGTCCTTATATATGCAAATAATTTAGTATTTACATAAAATTTTGAAGGAAATAAGAAAAAATTAATAGTGACTACTTTGGAAAAAAAGGCAAAAGCATCAGAGGTACAAAAAAATGTGTGTGTGTTGAAATGTGTAAAAACTAAACTTTCTTTTTAATCAAAATATTAGGCTATCTGGGCAGAAAGATTACAAATCATTTAATTTTTGCACTTACATGTATTAAAATGCAAATAACTAAATACTGTACAACTTGTAAAAAGAAAATTTGTGCTTAGAAATGACAACACAAGTTATTTAAAGTAACTTCAAGGACTCTCTATTATGTCTAGAATATGGTCCAGGGTTCTTATTGTAGTCTGAATTCTAGATCCTGCATAATCTGCTTTGTCTATCACCTTATACCAATCTTCTTTGTAACTAAGCAACATCCTCACTGTATTCTTTCAGTTTCTCAAATATGCCCTAGAACAAGAGCCTCAAGACCTTTGCGTCTGCCACTCCCCTGCCAGACATATTCTTCCCCTGACTGTATGGTTAACTCCTCATCTCTTAGGTTTTAGCCCAATGTCACCTCCTCAGAGGCCTTTTTCTAGTTACTCTAACTAAAAATGTTCCCCCACTCTCAATTATTAGCTCACAGCCTGGTTTGATTCTTTCATATTACCCTGTAATTCTTTAGCTTATATTTTTTCTGTGATTTATTATTTTTTTGAAGGAGGGGCCTGGACATTCCACTAGAACAGAAGCTCCTTGAGGATAGTGAACCATGATTGTTTTGTTATGTGTGTGTCTGTCTCCAGGGCCTAGCACATAGTAAGTGTTCAATAAATAGAGTAACCATATAATTGATCATCCTAAGAGGGACACATTTGAAAAAGAAAGGTAGAGATTAATAATTCTTCTGGGGCCATAAATATAAACAGGAGAATCCAGATAACATTAAAAATATATTTTCCCTATCAAAAAAAAACCATTTAAAAATGCATGAATGACCATTGATAATGAAAAGACTAAAGATTGTATTAGGAAAAAAGATAACAAAATAGACAAATATTAAGAATTTGTTATAAAGAGTTATTCCTGATATGCTTCTCCCTTCCCTTTATGCTGCCCTCTAGGCATAAACAAGAGTGGTAAGACTTCTAATTTTCCTTTCAAGTTGACCTTCAAATGTAATTCAGCCAGCTAATCTTTAGGATCTGCCTCAAACTATCATTCTTCTCCTTAATTCAATTTGCTACCTCTTCACTGGCTTCGACTGAAAAATAATATCATGCAAAGAGTCCTCAAGAAAACATTCCTAACGTAGGTGGGGCTTTCTTGAGGCAAAATTCCGAACCACACTTAAATACACTGTCAATTTCCCCTAAATTGAGACAACTGCATTCATGAAAATCAATTTGATTTCCCACTGGTTGGCCAGAATATATTACAAACCAGTAAAGATTTAGTCACATATCTGCCATGATCATCTTAGCACTCAGCCTTCCACAGCACCCTGGAGCTCTACCACTTAGCAAAGCTCTCGCAGCCATACGCTCCTGCAGACACACTCAGAAAAAGAGCAGCCTCCCTCCAGAGTGTAACTCCTGAAACTCCAGGATGTCTAAACATCTCAAGGCGACAGGTATGGTTCCGCACACATTTTTGAGATATAGCATGAGCTGGATGAACCAGTTCAAACCAGGTTCGAACAGTTAACTATAGAAATATTTAGCCTTTTCCCTTCAGTTTCTAATTCTTCCAAATGAGGCCAATGTCATCTAACTTGTGGGGTTTTGTGGAGATTAAGTGGAAATCAAGTAGCAACTAGCACAGTAGCTGGCATTTGGTAAATGTTCAATAAATGTTAGCCATTTTTGTACTTTACCTCCCCACCCTAAACCTGCGCAAGAGACCTCAGCATCATTTCCATAGGCCACATCAACATAGTATGGTGCGTTGGACAGGGAGAAAGTTTGTCAGGAAAGAGGAGCTGGAGGGAAGAAAGGGCAGCAATTACTCAAAGACTTCCATTTTCCCTGTGGAACTGTTTTGCTTTCTTGCCACTGCTGCCTGTGTACCCTCCACTCTGTCTCATGAGATCCCTTTCCTTAGCAGCTGCAACTTCCAGATACCTGATGTTCTGACAAGCCAAGTTAATACAGGCACAAGGTTTACATTTTATCTTGACCCTCGGATATAAATTATATGTTTAGTTTTTTAATATAAAGTACTACAATGTAAAAGAACCCCCTTCCTCAACCTGAGCAGGTCTGAGGGACTTCCCTGAGAATCCTGGATGGCATAAAAATCAAAGCCAGTCTATCAACAGTGGTGCAAGGGGCAAAGGTGGTGGGAGGCCCAGATGGACTGAGAGTGCAAGTATCGGCTGTTGCTGCTTGACATCACAAGCTGGAACCTGAAGGTTGTTTTTAAGGTCAGGAGAGCTCCATAGTATCACATCAGACACATCCACGGTCCTGTTTCAGCAACTCCTATCAAGACTACAGATGTCTCTCAACCTCAAGCACTTTGACCACAGATCTCAGACAGAGGGAAAATTATCCCTTTTACAAGGCTTCCAAACCAGTCACCTGGCCCTTTAAATCTATAGCACGTGGAATCGGGCTGCAGAGACTACCATTTAAAGGACACTACACCAAGTCTCATTCAAGTCCATGGTTCCAACAGTAAGTTTAGGAACTGTAACTCTCAAGTCTACCTGTTGGTAGCAGCACTGACTCTGCCTCCCCCACACCTCTTCTAAAAACCTCAGCCCATGTTATAGAGTTCCTCCATCGGTCACGTTTGCGTATTCTCATGCAAATAGACTCTCAGTGGGTCCCCTGTTTTTCCAGAACTCCTGAGGCAGCTGATACTGTTACTACCCAAAATAATCAGCATCAAACTTTAAAAATTCCACATGGGAGTTAATGCCCAACTTGGAATCTTGTCAAATGTATTTGCAAATTCTCCTAATTTTTTAGCGCAAATTATGAATGTAATTAGTAATCAGTATTTGAAATTTCTCTTTGTCTAAGTAAAGCTCCAGCTCAAAATATTTTATACACGTTCTTTCCTTCAGCGATGTTAAATGAAGCATCACAAATTCCATCTTACATACAACGCTTTTTTAAAAATAAATCCCAGAAGGGTATAATTATTTAAATTCAATTTTATAGAGTATAACTGCTTAGGGGAAAGGGAAAATAATTACAAAAACTGTCACTGGTATTTTTGGCTAACAAAATGCAACAAAATAGAATACACCAAAGCCTATATGCAAGTAAATTGTTTGCTATAAAGATTATGCACGCTAGATTTGCAACAGCATCCTACTCTAAGACCCTTCCTTAGGACAAGTTAGGAATAGAAAGAGGTCAAACGAGGGTAGGTGGCAGTTTATTTTATCTTAGAATTGGCAGAGCTGTGTCAGATCACATCAGCAAATGGTATTAGGTTGATTTCTTGTAATTCTGGGCTGCATTGATGCATATTGCAGGGCTTCATTGTGCTTCTCTTGAAGGACACCCTTCCCTTCTCACAGGCTCTTCCAGTTCCCTGTAAAACATGTAAGCTCAAATTTGCACAGCTCTTCGAAATCCTCTGGAATAACCACCTGAGTTCATCCTGCTCACCTGAAGGTCCAGCCCAACATCTGAAGGAGGAAGAGTAAAGTGGAGAGGACCAGCTCTGGAGCCAGGCAGACCTGGCTTTCAATTCTCCCCTCAGCTCTTCTACCTATGATTCTTTGATCAGTATATTAACATCTACTTGCTTCCACATCTTAAAAACAATGATGATAGTTACTTCGAGTGCTCCTCTGAAGATTAAATAGGCTAGTATACAGAGCATCCCTATGATGGGGTTACCGACTTCTAAATTCAAGACTGAGCTGCAGTCCCTAGACTGCCTCCTGGGACCTCGGTCTTAAACGAGACTTAGGGTAACATCAGTTAGACACTTGCTACTGTTTTCTAGCCCAAGATGCTGTAAAATCAGTGGTGACGATGGCTGTCCTGTGCTGTGGGGAGACAATCACATTGACCAAGTGAATTGCCCCTCTGTTGGATGAGTTGTCATCAAAGATCCAGTTTCCTAAAGTTTTACTGAGAGGGCTATTTAGCATAGAACTTTCTTCATCTTTTTCTGTTCATGATGCTGTAAAAGTTCTTGTATTTTTAAAACAGTCTGTATTATTTATCTATTGTTGTATAAAAATTAACCTCCAAATGTAGAAGCCTAAAATAACAAAATAAGGAGGAGGAGGGGAGGTGTTGAGTCCTGAATCCAGGAATAGCTTAGTTGGGGATCTCTGTCTCAAAATCTCTCATGAGGTTGCATTCAAGCCATAAAGTAGGGTCATGTTTCATCTGAAGTCTTGACTGGAAGAGGATTGAGGGGCATCCACTTCCAATCCCATTCACATAGTTGTTGAGAAATCTTGTCCTCTCACCATGAGGGTCTCTTCACAGGACAAGTGATCTGACAGAGAGAGAGAGGAGTATCCAAGATTGAAGTGCAGTGTTTTATAACCTAATGTCAGGGACAGCCCATTACTTTTTCTATATTAATTACAAGTAAGTTATCCAGCCCAGCCCACTCACTGGGAGAGATTGACACATGGGTGTAAACACCAGGAGGAGGGGGTCACTGTGGGCCTACCTACCCTGTACTCATCGATACTATCATTTCAGAAAGCAAGGCTAAGTGACTGCTCTGTGATAATGGCCACTTTGTTAAGTTTCTGGATGGTAGGGCACTGCTGCTCTCTCCTCCACTTTTTTTTCCAAGTCGAGAGGTACTAGAAGCCCATATCTTTTAGGAGAGCTCATATCTAGTAAGCACATCACAGTGCTTCAGACCACGCTTATAAACCAATGCATACTTAGTGCAATGGGCAATTTCAGGATGTGCCTTTATGGAAGGTGTGAGTTGAGAGCAAGATCCATTGTCACAGGTGTATCTGTCCAAATTCTACCCTTGTCCAAGCTAATGCAGAGTATTTAGAGCCTATACATTCCCTGGATGTCCTCATATTTACAAGTCTTCCAACCCAAGCATAAATATTTCCATAAACATTAGTTCAATCCTTTGGAAATCCTTTCAGGCCACAGTGGAATACACTAATGCATTAAATTTAGAGACATAACCCTGGAGTTTGTTGAATGTTTCTATTGTGATCTAAAGGAGTTAATATGACATACACGGCTTAATTTGTAATGAGGTGACATTTGAGCAGTAAAGATAATAAAGCTGTATATTGACACCCTACTGTGATCTTAGTAAGTTTTTTTAAAAAATGCATAAGCATATAATTGTTACAGAAACAACCCCCTCCCTTGTAGTCTTTTTTTTTACTATGGTTCTTCTTTGCCCTTTACCCTGTTAGGAACTGTGGGTCTCAATGCCAGAGTTTGGTAAAAAGGAAGGCAACTACTTATTCAAAAGTTATACAGGTTTAGAGTAATGGCGAATGTCACTGTTAAATCCCAGAGTCCCTTTAAAACACCCACAAACACACACACAGTCCTGCCTCCCCCTTGCCAAACCAGGCCAGTCAGGGTACTGTATCTCAGGAAAAGAAATAGAAATCCGTAGCTCAGCTAGACTCCCGTTCTTAAACCAAAACTTCATCCTCATAGTGGGCTAGGGGAACTCCTTCTGCATTCTTTCAAACTGCTAAGAGAGAGCTCCACATGGCTGCTACATCTTGCTTTCCAGCTTCCTAAGCCCCCGTGGTCAATAGAGCCTTATTCCTTTCCCAGAACCACGTGGTTAAGTGCCCCCCCCCCCTTGCCACCGCAGGGCTGCCTGCCTGGGTTTAAATCCCTGCATGGCCCTTCCTCTGTAACCCCATTTCCGACCCCTCCCACAATAGGCTACACCTGCCAGTGGTCTGGTTTCTTCTGCCTGTCTCAGCTGCCATTGTTAGTCCAGGCAGGCGTGGCCCCCTGGGGTGGAGCAAACCACCTCCAAGCTCTCACGCAGACACTGTAACTGGGGCGCTGCCTCCCAGCTACATCACTGGTCAAAGTCACGTGTATCTCCTTGACTCCCAGCAGGCGTGAAGCTAGCCTGCTGTTATTGATATGTAAAATAACTCTCAATCCCATGTGCTGCTGCTTTTCCCAGCCCCCAAGCTAGGCTTGTGGGGGGCCTGGGGCCTCTCAGCCTACATGCCATTACATAATAACTTTTTATTTTATGCCTAGAGCACTAAAAATAGTATTTAAATGCCACTACAACTTAAACATTACTAACAAAAGAAACACATTATTTATTTGAAAGCTAAGTATTTTTGCTTCAAACACCATAAAAGATATATCATTATTAGTCATGAGAAACCAACCAACTGTAGCCAAAAAGACAAACTAGAAAACCATGATTTTCAAACTATGATTAACAGAGTCTTTGGATTCCTCAGAGATGCCACCAAGGATCCAGAGTGAAGGGAATAGGAGAGCCGTCTTGACAGGGTTCTGAGCCCTCCCTGGCTGGGCTCTCCCTGCATCAAGGCAGCCAGGCCTTGATGTGCTTACACACCAGGCTTCACTTAAAATGTAATCTAAAATTGATAATATCCAGGACTGGCAAGTTTATGAGAAGTGCAGTTTTGTGCATTGTAGGTAAGAATGCAAACTATTACTACAGTTTGGGAGGGCAATTTGACATAATCCACCCAAAGCCAGCTCTCTATTTTCTGTCCCCAAGTGTCAGTATCCGAATACCACAACGGGCTCACAGCTGGTCTGCTGCAGCCCAAACTCACGCACAGCGATACGTTTACTCGGACAGTGCACACTCTTTGACTTTGGAATGATAGAGCCCCTGACCGATTTTGTGAATTAAACTATTATTTTCACGTTTTGAAACACTAGAACACTCAGGCATTTACAAAGTTTGAGGGGGAAGACCACCTGCAGGACAAGGTTTATCATTCGCTGGACGGTAAGTTTTTAAGGGACTGTATTTTGTATTTTTATATCCAGTAGCAAGACCACAGCTTGAACCATAGCACCAAAAATGTTTGTTGAATAGATAAATTAATAAATGTTGAGTGATACATAATATGGTAAAGTATCAACTATGTACACCTCCGTAAAGAAAAAGTGATGGGACTGTCTACATGAAAGTGTAGCAGGAAAGGCATTTTTAGGAAAACTAAATAGCCAGAGGCATGTTATATACTCACCCATTGTTGACTCAGATCCAGAAAAGAAACAAAAAGAAAAAAAAAAGAAATAAATTATGAAGAATGATAAATTAAACAGATTGCTCTAAGACCATGAAATAATTATGAGATATACACTTATGACAGTTACAAGTTCAAATGTATTTTTCTTGTCATGAGGGCAAGAACTATTTCTTTGACATCTCAGTAAATGGAGAAAAAAATGTACGGTTAGTTTTATATTTTGAGTCACATATCAAGTCACCAAAATTTAATTCTGCTCAATAGTTGAGGTGATAGCCCAGAGGAAAGTTTGCCTAATCTGAAACATAATTTTTCTTGACATACTCTGTCACTCCATAAATATTTTTGGACTTGTTGGACAAGATACAGAAATGCAACTTTTTATCACATGCCCAGAGCATCAAAATCTACACTGCAGCACAGTGCCGTCTACACTGCACTCCACCAAAGTGTGAAAAACAGGTTTAATAGCCCATGTTATTATTATCTCAAGAAGGCCAGGGAATAGATCTGCTTATATTTTATATTCAATATCTAGTATGACACACAGCAGATGTCAACGAATGTTTGTCTTTGGATGATGTCCCCAGCTGTCGGTACACAAACTCAGTACAAGTCAATGTCATTGGACTTCCCTGCCCCACTCCCACCAAACAGCTTTATTCAAGTCCATTTTACATACAATAAAATTCATTTGGGTGGTAGATTTTATATCCTTTACTGGCCAATCTCTGAAATACCTATTACTTGCAAAGCTCCTTCTAAGGACTTCTTGCCTAGAGTCTCCTTCTTCACTACTTTCACATAAGTCAGCCCTCAAACTAGCTACTGGCTGACTCAATAAGGAGTGCACTCAGACCCAAAGGCAACCAGTTGACAAGTTTCCCTTAGCCCATAAGGTGAGATAACAGGAAAGTTCTGCCAAGTGGTGAAGATGGTGACCACCTGTATATATTCTCTGAGTGTAAGCTTAGGACAATGAATTGACAACCTGTATGCTAAACTTCAACACCCAGAATATAGCATAGACAAAAATGCAAAGCTGTTATCACACTAAAGGAGAGACTGTAGAATCACTGCTGTGAGGGATGAATAGAATATCTGCTTCCTGGGGCTGAAAGACTATTCCAAACCTACTCCGTGGAAGAGTGAATGAGCCCTAACTAGTAATTGAGGTCTAACGTTTACCAGGGCTCACTGTTTAGCTGGTGCTGCAACTAGTCTCCTAAGACACCCTAATCATAGTTGACCTTGACCCTGGCTATACCCATTTCAGCACCTTTATACACAGTCTTTGTCCACAAACTCATTTGATCACATCATGCAAGCACTAGAGACTTGTCTAATTGCCTCGGGTAGCTATCCAGACCGAGCGTTCAGTATCTTATTTTCCCCCAAGACACTGTCAAAACAATGTTCCTTCTGATGAAAATGATAGAAGCAGTACCTTACATATACTCAGTTTTCATTCTTTACCCAGCCCATCTTTTTCAGATAGAATTTTTTCCAAGAATCAAATGAATAAGACTGGTCATGATTCCCATCTTACAAGTGGACTAACTAAGTCTTAGAAAATATTAAGTAACATTCCCAAAGGCACACAGCCAGTAAGTAGTCAAGATTCAAGCAGGGGCTGCCAAACGCTAGATCCAGAGCACTTAACCACTAATCATACAGCCTTGAACGTATTCAAAGGGTATGTGCATGGCTCCTTAAACCTCCCAAGGACAGTTAATGTCAAGAGAGAACCTAGAAAAATATGTATAGGAGTCCCTGGTGCTCTGCAAAAGTGTGAGAAAGGATTATGACTTAATAGAAACTGAACTGCCTTACAGTTCCCTTGTGATCCAACTTCGTGCAATATCAGCTCTTCCAGAAAGGCTAATTCTGTGAGAGGATTACTGTCTCCTCTATTTCTGCTTCTGACCTCACAATAAACTCCTATTTATGTAAGGTAGCATGAATATGTCTCAGCTCCTTGAAACCCAAAAACAAAACAAAACAAAACAAAAACCTAACTAAAACATATGTTGTCACAAGAGAAAGACATTCATTGTTTTCCTCAAATAAAGAATGGATACTAAGTGAGGAAGACAGCAGGATGGTGAGCATAGCCATTATATCAGTCAGGGTCCCAGCAGGAAACAGCTGGCACACTCAAACTGGAGAATTTGTGTAGAGCTTAATAAAAGGGTTATTTGCAAAGGTTTAAGCAGGCATCAAGGAAATCACATGTAATAGTGATTCCACTCATCCCTGAGGGCCTGAAACAGTGAGGAAATGGAGAGGCAACTCGAACCTGGAAACAAAGAAAATTATGTGGAGAGCCGCATGGGAGTCACCGTGGCCTTTCATAGTGGGTGGAGGAACCAACAAGCCCACTCCTAAAGGGAGGGAACCAGGGAAATAAATACCCTGACCTCTCATTCTCCCTCCTTCCAACTTCCAGGACTCTTCCTGTTAGCCAAATTCAACACGAAGTCAGAGGAACAGGGAGCCTATTGCTGTGGGTCAGCATTCTGGGGCAAAGATAGGGTGGAGAGTGTATATGGAAGGGAAAATTGAAAGAAATCTACACAGTGTGGTAAAGAGAAAATGTTGGTAGGAATTAGATTTAAGAAAAAGAAGAGAAATTGTAGCAATATGGAGTAGGCAGTTACACAAATCTGTCAGGTTAGTGGATAGATACCCACAAAATCCCTTTGCAACATCTCCCTTCCACCTGCTCTCCCTTCCACCTGCTCTCCCTTCCACCTGCCCCCCCTTTCACCTGAGACCAACAGTCTCACACAACCTCTATGAGCTCAAAGAATATTCAGTAGTACAGGACCTATTATAATATTTATTCTAATTATTTCATTCTTCCAACTTTCCACTGCTAAAAATCTTGTTACTAATATGTAAAGAATTAACACCAGGTCTCAAACTCTTTCAAAAAATTGAAGAGGAGAAAACACTCTCAAACTTATTTTATGAGGCCAGCCTTACCTTGATGCCAAAGCCAGATAAGGACACTACAGGAAAAGTACAAGCCAGTATCTCTGATGAATACAGATGCAAAACTTTTCAATAAATATTAGCAAACTAAATTCAACAGCACATCAAAGGATTGCACACCAAGATCAACCAAGATTTATCCATGGGGGGAAAGATAGTTTAACGTACTGGTGAGAAGATGCGGCACGGCAGGTAGGAGCTAAACCCACTTGCTTGTGCACCCAACTCGGACACCTAGCCGATCTTCTGAGGAGCAGAATGAAAAGCCAACAGAATTCCAGCTGATATGAAATTTGGAAGCCAAAGGTTTCAGAGGTCATTTAAAAATGGACAGTAAGAAGATTTTGTAGGCTGAAAGGAGGATCCCCTGACCCTGTACCAGAGACCACAGCTGCCACAGCAGCCTTGGAGGAGAGCCAGGTCACTGATTGTGACTTGGCAGCTCCCTCCTATCCCAGAGCGGCAAGTTCACAGACCTATGCCTGGGGAGACCTGGACACTTAAAGTTGCTGGCGGGATAAAGATGCAGTAAGAGACACACAGCTGGCAACATAACCTGGCTAGGACTGTGGTCGCCGGCTGGGACAGTACCAGAGAAATTGGGGAGCCAGGTGACATCTGGAGATGGGAGAAGAGATGGCCTGCAACTGGCCGTGATCCAGATAGGCATGGGACTGGTCAGAACGTTGGTCTGTGTGGAAAGCTGGGTGCTTGTTAGGAACAGCCAGCCATAAGCAAGGGGAATTCGCTCAAAAAAGGTTCTCAGCCACCATGCAAGGACCTCTTACATGAAGCAGCCGGGCCAGCAAGGAGGGATGAGGTGGGAACAATTTGCTCCCATGTAGGGCACCTCATGGATTGATCAAAGGGGGACAGCAGGGGCTCAGAGAGGTAGCAACACCCAGAGAGATTTAATAGGGGAACTAAACTGCCCTGAAGGGACTTTTCAAGTGCAGGCCCAGGTCAACAAAGAGGGAGAAGGAGGGGTATG
Organism: Micronycteris hirsuta; assembly: GCA_004026765.1. Classification (NCBI taxonomy): domain Eukaryota; kingdom Metazoa; phylum Chordata; class Mammalia; order Chiroptera; family Phyllostomidae; genus Micronycteris; species Micronycteris hirsuta. The sequence goes on from PVJI01000973.1 coordinate 200,871, forward strand.
ATTTGCTTCCACTCATTGCACCTCATGGATTAGAGGTGCCAGCCTGGCACATACACGCAGAGGACAGTGTGGGCCACTAAAGGGAATTCACGCCTCTCACCTCGGGAAATGTAGCCCTAATGTTTCACGTCTAAGAGAGAAAGGCTCCAGTGGAACATAGGACGGCAAGCAGGCCCCACGTGTGTGACAGAGGAATTTCCTGTGAGAATCAGGATAGTCTATTTCTTAGAATTAAAACTTACTCTTGCTAAAATCTCTCTTTCCCTGGATCAAAAGAACAAATGCTAATGCTTATCTAGCTTCCTTAGACCGATGCTAATCCTTTCAAAGTTCAGCCATACCTATTGTCTTTGCGTAATCCTTTTGATGTGCCTTCTGGGCTGTCTACCACCTAAAGTGAATCTACAATCTATGCATGGTTAATGAATACCATTCTGATGTAATGTCCCCTAGAACAGCAATAAAAAGCCAGTCCACACGAGGCTGAGGGCCTCTCCCATAAGATAAGAGAGGGGTTGCATGGTCCCAGATTTTCTAGTCCAGTATACTTCGTGTGAATTTATTTACACGCCTGCCATGGCATATGAATTCTGCGGGTCAGAATTCGCGACAGGCCACACAGCTCTCTGAAGGTGTGAGCCTGAAACTGGGCACCCATGAATGTTGTAGCCCAGCTCAAGCCCCCGTCCTCAGGGAACCACAGGAAAGGAAAAAAACAGAGCCAGGTCCCTCTCTGCCTGCAGCATCCAGGAAGACCAGCATAACATGCTGCTTTGCTGCTTCAAGGGTTTAAAGTCAGCAGGAAGTTTTTTTTCCCTAGTGTAAGACTATATGACCTAGAGCTGTGAGAAGACCTAAGACAGACCCAGAAAGAACTCAGAATGCTAATACCAAGAGCCGAGGCAAATTTCACTTTGGTATCCTTCAGAATTTGCATTTTATTTTATTTTTTAGTTTGGTTATTCTTGTTTTTTATTTGTTTTATTTTTCTTCTTTCTGTTCAGTTTTTTGTTTTGTTTCGTTTGTTTGGTTTCATTGTTTGACTGGTTTTCTTTATCCTTCCATTCATACTGTATTTTAATTTTTCTCCTATTACTTCACTCATATTCCAATAATACACTACTTTTGGTCTTTTACTTTTCATTCCTTTTATTCAGATTATATATTTCTTATCATATTATTTTTATTCCAAATCTCACACAGTACCCTCCCCTGGTCTTAATACATTTCACCATCTTCCCGAGGTTTATCACTGTGTGGTTAACTCTGTTCTCTCACACACTACACCAAGTTTCTATCCCTTACTCTCGCTATATCTAACCTTGCATAAGCACTCTGCTTTCTAAACTCAGCTCACATTCTTTTTCCCTTCTAACTGGAGTCTTGTCTCTTGTTCATAGTTTATAAAAAGTGGCTAGTTGGGTGACATACCATGGTTATTGCTATACTTCTCCAAAGGATCTCCCATCTGTTCTCCACTTGTTAGTACTTTAAATCCCATAGAATACCCTCCTACAGTCTTATTCCATTTCTCCTTTGCCCTGCCCCTGATCACATACAAGACAATGTGGGAATTGTGAACACCAGTAAACCCGCTGGAGGAGAGAACCCACCAACAAAGGAACCACCAACAGGTAAAGCCCAAGTACAGCAAGAGAGCCCACACATAAAGAAGAAAGGGCAATCCTAAAGTATCCATACCACAAGGAGATCAAAGAGACCATGTCACTGAGTCCCGCAGAACTTCTACCACAGAAGTTTACCCTATGAAGACAGCTGGCAAAACAGAGCATCAGGAATTGCAAAAAGAAACAAAACCAGTCACCAAAAATGGGGAGACTAAAAAGAAACTGCACTCAAAAGGAATGGAAGATTCCCCAGAAAAAGAACTAAATGAAATGGAGGCAAACAAACTATCAGACATAGAATTCAAAAGAATGGTGACAAGGATGCTCAAGGAACTCACAGACGACCACAAGGAACTGAGCAGAAACTACACAGTATGAAAAAGGAAATAGAAACTATAAAAAAGAACCAGGAAGAAATGAAGAATACAATGTCTGAAAAAAATACATTAGAAGGAATTATAAGCAGGCTGGATGAAGCAGAGGACTGAATTAGTGAGCTGGAAGACAAGGTAGAAAGAAACGCCCAGGTAGAGAAGCTGCATGAAAAAAAGACTAAAAAACATGAAGATAGCTTAAGGGAATTGCAAAACACATGAAATACAACAACATTCGAATCATAGGAATACCAGAAGGAGAAGAAAAGGAAATAGGGGTAGACACTGTTTCAAAAAATAATGACAGAAAATTTGCCAAACCTAAACAGGGGAAAAGCCATGCAAGTTCAGGAAGCACAGAGAGTCCCAAACAAGATTAACTCAAAGAGGCCAACTCTAAGACACATCATAATTAAAATGCCAAGTGTTAAAGACGAAGAGAGAATCTTAAAAGCAACAAGGGAGAAACCGGAAATAACATACAAGGGAGCCCCGATAAGGCTAGCAGCTGATTTCTCAACAGAAACACTCCAATCCAGGACAGAATGGCAAGAAATATTCCAAGTAATGAAAAGCAAAGGCCTGTAACCAAGACTACTCTACCTGGCAAGGCTCTCAATTAAAATGGAAGGCGAAATAAGGAGTTTCCCAGACAAGTCTAAAAAAATATACCTCCACCAAACCAGCATTGCAAGGTATGCTAAGAGGACTACTTTAAGAGGAAGAAAAAGAGTGAGAGAGAGAAAGGAAACCAGGTACAAAAGAGGAAAAATGATTAAGTACCTGTCAATATAGTGGGGGATTTTAACACCCCACTGTCAACAATGGACAGATCTTCCAAACAATACACCAACCAGGATATTGTGGCATTTGCCCTAAATCAAACATATGTAACTGATATATATAGAACTTTTCATACCAAAGAAGCAAAATGTACATTCTTTTCAAATGCACGTGAGACATTTTCAAAGATAGACCACATGATAGGACACAAAACAAGCCTCAACAAATTCAAGAAAATTGAAATCATAGAAAGCATCTTCTCAGACCACAAGGGCCTGAAACTAGAAACCAACCCCAAGAAAAAAAAAACTCAAAACACCCAAATTTGTGGAGACTAAATAGCATGCTATTAAACAATGAGTGGGTTACTAATGAGATCAAAGAGGAAATTAAAAGTTTCTGGAAACAAATGAAAATAAACACAAAACGATCCAAAATAATGGGACACAGCAAAGGCAGTCCTGATAGGGAAGTTCATACAGATATACCTAAAAAAGCTAAAAAAAAAATTTCAAATAAATAACTTAACCCTACATCTACAAGAACTGGAGGAACAACAGGAAACAAAGCCCAGAGAAAATAGAAGGAAAGAAATAACCAAGATCAGAGCAGAGTTAAATGACATAGAGACTTGTCGCTGGGATTTTGTCCATCAAAATCCGTGGGTGACTGTAACCGAATGCGTAAAAGAATCTCACACCGAGACACGCTGGGAGAAAAGAGTCTGGAGCCACGAGCCTTTTGCTCCATCTTCAAAAGACACTGGGAGTAGCTCAGCCGGGCTTTTTATTAGAAGCTTTAGGACACATTTACATTGGATTGATTATTCATGAGCTTATGCAAAACAGGGTTTTTCAGTTGGGTCATGAGGATATATGGGAAGGGAATAGATAAGGAGTAGGTTTACTCAGTAAGGTAAACATTTAGGGTACAGAGCATTAGGTTGTAAATTCAAGTCCGGTGGCAGACAGGACCGGGGTAGTACATTAAACAGGAGACAAGTAAATTGAGGGTAAGCTAACTAGGGCTGTTAACTTTTAGGACCATAAAACATTGAGGCAGGGATTCATTAACTTAAGCTTCTTGGCTTTGGGGAAGGAGAGACTCAGCAAGTCAGAGAATTTCTTAAGATACATTTTTGCTAAATTCCCATTAGAGAATTCTTTTTCTGCAGACATGAATCACGCTTGTCCACACGGGAATAATTTTTCCTCACACGGAGCCACGCTCTTTACACGTAAATTCCCAGGACTTACATTTTTTCACGCATGTGGAAAGAATTCCCAGAGACTAAAAGAACAATTCAAAGGATCAATAAATCCAGGAGCTGGTTCTTTGAAAAGATAAACAAAATTGACAATTCTTTAAGCAGACTCATCAAGAAAAAAGAGAAAGGACCAAAATAAATAAAATCATAAGTGAAAGAGTCAACTGATATCACAGAAATACAAAGGATTGTAAGAAATTACTATGAGCAACTATATGCCAAGAAATTTGAAAACCTGGGTGAAATGGACAAATTTCTAGAAATATATAATCTTCCAAATCTGAATGAAGAAGAAGCAGAAAGTCTGAACAGACTGATAACAGCTGGTGAAATTGAAGCAGTAATCAAAAAATTCCTGGCATGCAAGAGCCCTGGACCAGATGGTTTCATGGGAGAATTTTACAACACATTTAATCAAGATCTAACCCCTACTCTTCTCAGACTACTCCAAAAAATCCAAGAGAAGGGGAGGCTCCCAAACTCTTTTTACAAATTCAGCCTCATCTGAATCCCGAAACCAGATAAAGACACAACAAAGAAAGAAAACTCTAGGGAGAGGGAAGATGGCAGTGAGATAGGTGGGAGTGGAGTCCACTTCCCCCTGCACACAAGTGAAACACCTAGTCAATCTTCTGAGGAACAGAGCAAACAGCCAACAGTACCCCAGCATATATGAAGACTGGAGACCAAAAATTATAGAAGATGGTAAGGAGAGTGCTTCAGGACAATAAGTTCCCCAGGTCCAGCGCGGGGACCAGGTGGCTGCAACCCAGTTCTGGCACCACTGGGTCTGCCACAGGATTCTGGGGAAAGAGCCAGGTCAATGGTTCCCTCCCTTGCTAAACAAGGTGTGAGCAGCACTGGGCAAGACCTGGTTGCTTGAAGTTGCAGGGAGGGGAATAAGGATGAAGTGGCAAACACATGGGGGCTGTGTGCACCCACTAAGACTGTGGACACCAGCTGCAGCAGCTGCCGGCCTCCTGCACCTCTAACCCTTCACTCATACCTGAAACCCAGGTAGAGTGCGCACCTAAACCTGCGCAGCTGGTGGCTGCCTGTCCTGCCACACCCACAGGCCAGGGATGGAGCACACCTGACTCCACCACCTAGAGGCACCACACACGCAACCCCTGTGGCCCAGGGAAGCAGCAGAGGAGGTGCGCACCTACATCCACAGGGCCAACTGTCTCTCTAGGAGGAAGGCGGAGACACCCTGGCAGAGGAAAACTTCAGGGCTCAGGGAGTCAGCAATCCCCAGATATACTTAACTCAGTTGGGGGGATGGGGGACACTGAACTAGCCTGAAGGGGCACTAAGAGTCCCTAGCATCTAGGACAGCAAAGAGTGAGAAGGTGGTGTGTGAATTGCCCCTAATTGGTGCACCTCAAGGACAGTGCAACTGGTGGACTGAAGGCCTAGGCTGGACACAGAAGGGCACTGGGGGCCCAGCAGTGAACTGAGGAACTGGGCTGGAGGCTGGGAGAGTGCTGTTTAGGAAGGGAGAAAAGTGAAACCAATTCCCCCTCAGCCTGCTTCAGCCAGGAAGACCAGCAGAACTGGCTTGACCGAATTGAGGCCAGCAGGAAACTTTTTTTTTTTTTAAGTAATTTTTTTCCTCTTAACTCCTTATTCCTTCCTTTCCTTCTTTCTTTTTTATTCCTTCTTCCCTTCTTTCTTTCTTTCTGTTTATATCTCTTCTTCCTTCCTTTTTCTTCTTCTTTTTTTTGAAATTCCCACAAGTGAGACAATAAAACCTGGAACTGTGAAAAGACCAGAGTTGGACCCAAAGACGGGTCATCCCAACAGCTGAGACAGTGAGACAAATTTCACATTGCTACTCCAGAGAACTTGTAAGTTATTGTATATTTGTATTATTATTTTTTTCATTATTCTTACATCTTTCATTTATTAGTATTTTTGTATTTCTTTTCTTTCTGTTTAGTCTTCTTCACTTGGTTGGTCAAATTGTATTGTTTGACTGGTTTCCCTTGTTCTCTTTCATAGTGGATTTTTAATTTACTGTCTTTCACTTCATTTGTGTTCCATTAGCACACTACTCTAGGTCCTATACTTCCTATTCTTATTATCCAGATCACATAGAGTCTGTCATATGATTGTTGCTCCAGTATTATTGTAAATAATTGCTGTTCCATAGAATCGTAAATACTACACAGTACCCCTCCAAGATCTTAGCCCACTTCACTGTTTCCAGAACTTTATTACTGTTAACTCTATTCTCCCACACAATACACCTATCCTTTATTCTCACTTCACCTCATAATCTGACCTCCCACAAGTTCACTGCTTTCTAGATCCAAATCACAATCCTTCCCCACCACTAACAAGAGTCTTATCTTCTTTCCACCCTCTCTAAGAAGTGGCTAGTTGGGTGAAATATCACGGTTAATACTATACATATCCAAAGGATCTCCTATCTCTTCTCTATGGGTTGGTATTTCAAATATCATAGAATACACTCCTGCTGTGTTAAACCGTTTTGCCATCCCCCTTCAACTGATCAAAAAAAAGAGTAGGTGGAAGCTGTGAACACCAGGATACCTGATGGAAGAAGAAACCAACAAAGGAACCACCAACAGATAACAACAGAAGAAGGTGAAGGAGGGAGTGGAAGTCACACTAACTCAACCCAGGACCTACCTGGAAATACAACTAAATTGTAGAGAAATTAGTCAGAACAAACAACTGAACAAGAGCAAGAGAGAATCATCAAAACTTTGTACACAGGGAAGAACCAGCTTCAACACAACCTACCAACACCTGCACAACAGAATACAAGAGGTGGTAGACAGGATGACCCTCAGTTAACCACAGGGAGGGAAGGACCCACCAGAGAAACATGCAACAATAGTCAAAACCCAAAGACATACAGAGAGCCAGCATAAATGACAGCCCAATACCAGCAAGCTTGGGAGATCAAGGAGACTGCACCACTGAATCTCACAGGTCTTCTACCAGAGAAATTGACGCCATAAATGCAGGGAGTCAGAACAGATCAATTTAAGAAGCAGAGGCTAACAAGAAGAGTCTCACAAACAATGGGAAGACAAAGAAACAATATCCAAATGAAAGGAAAGGAGGAAGCCTCAGAAAGAATGCTAAATGAAATAGAGGCAAGTCAACTATCAGATATTGAGTTCAAAGCAATAATTATCAGGAAGCTCAATGAGCTTACAGAGAATTACCATAAACTACAGGGAAATTACAATGAACTCACAGCAAACTCTATCAACATGAAAAAGGAAATAGAAACTATCAACAAGGGCCAAGAGGAAACAAAGAATACAGTTTCTGAACTGAAGAACACAGTAGAAGGAATCAAAAGCAGGTTCAATGAAGCAGAGGATTGGATCAGCAAGCTGGAGGACAAGATAAGAAAAAACACCCAGAATGAGTAAGAAAAAAAAAAGGCTCAGAAAGAATGAAGAGGGGTTAAAGGAAATGCATGACAACATGAAAAATAATAATATCCATATAATAGGGATACCAGAAGGAGAAGAAGAACAAAGGAGAGAAAACCTGTTTGAAAAAGTAATGATGGAAAACTTCCCTAATCTGATGAGAGAAAAAGTCACACAAATCCAGGAAACACAGAGAGTCCCAATCAAGAGGAACCCAAAGAGGCCCACTTCAAGACACTTCATCATTAAAATGGCAAAATTCCAAGACAAAGAGAGAATCTTAAAGGTAGCGAGGCAAAAACAGGAAGTAATATACAAGGAAGCCCCAATAAGGCTAGCAGCTGACTTCTCAATGGAAACACTCCAAGCCAGAAGAGAATGGCAAGAAATATTCCAAGTAATGAGAACCAGAGGCCTGCAACCAAGGCTACTGTACCCATCAAGGCTCTCAATCAAGATAGAAGGCCAAATAAGGAGCTTCCCAGACAAAAGAAGTCTAAAAGAATACACCTCCACCAAACCAGCTCTGCAAGAGATGCTAAAGGGTTTGCTTTAAGAATGGGAAGGAAAACAGCAAAAGAGACAGGAACACAGATACAAAAACTGGCAATGAATAAGTATCTATCAATAATAACCTTAAATATAAATGGATTAAATGCCCCCAATCAAAAGGCACAGAATAGCGGAATGGATAAGGAAACATGACCCACACATATACTGCCTACAAGAACCAACTCAGGACAAAAGATCCACACAGACTGAGAGTGAAGGGCTGGAAACAAATATTCCAAGCAAATGGACAGAGCGGGGAAAAGCTGTGGTAGCTATACTTATATCAGACAAAATAGACTTGAAAAAATAGAGCCATTAAGGTCACTTCATAATACTCAAGGGAAGAATCCATCAAGAAGACATAAACATTGTAAATATATATGCACCCAACATAGGAGCACCCAAATACATAAAGAAAATCTTGGAGGACTTCAAGAAAGATATTGACAGCAACAAAATTATAGTAGGGGATTTTCATACTCCACTGTCAAAAATGGACAGATCTTCCAAATAAAATATCAAAAAAGATATTGTGGCATTGAACAATGCTCTAGATGAAATGGATTTAACTGATATATATA